>JAPFRF010000589.1:0-98810 GCA_029282475.1 Phrynocephalus forsythii | reverse complement strand
AAGGTTGTGCCTCCCTTCCCCATAAGAAAAAAAAAAACAAAGGACATTCAGGAAAAAGACCAGGAGAAAGAATTGGGGGGGGGGACAGAGAGAGAGAGAGAGAGAAAAGGAAATTCTCCCTCCCCCACACAAAAAAATCCCCGAATCCTCCTCCTCCTCTTCCTGTTAAAAATCCCAGCCTGGACTTCCCCTTATTACTTTGATTTTATCTTTTCAGCTGCCAGGATCCTTTGAAGAGGTGATTCTATATTTCTCCCCCCCCCGCCGACAAGCGGGGGATCTACTGAATCCAGGATGGGGATCCCTGCCTGAGGGTGTCCATTTGGGGTTCTGGGAATGAGGTCCGTCCAGGTAAGGGTTCCCTTTGAGTCCTGCTTCAAGAGGAAGAAGGGTAGTTTTGGTTGCCCTGATGGGAGCCCCCCCCCTCCAAGGAAGCTGCCTCCCCCCCCAGCATGCCTCCTCAAGAATGTTTTTATTTCTTTACTGATTGATTTCATGCATTTATATGCTATGACTCCTCAGGGTCATTTAAAGGAGTTAAAACCCCTCACCCACCTCGCCATATAAGCAGTGAAAGAAAAATGAAATATTGACACCCCCTCCCCACCCCCACCCCCGCAAAGACAGCCACAGACTCTAAATGAAGGAATATGACTCGTCGTCAGGCAAAGGTGGAGCCTTCCCACTGGCCTCTCCTGCTCCGATAGATTTTGGGTTTTGTACTCCTGACGTTAAGAGTAAAAGAACAGAAGAGCAGCCTTGCTGGAAGAGGCCATCACAGCCCACCCAGTCCAGCATTCTGTCTCACACAGCAGTGGCTCACCATTGGCTTCAGGTTATTCCCAAGCAGATGTCCTCCCCTGCTTACAACTCCCTCAGAGGTTGTCCTTAGACATCCATATTGATAGCCATTCATCCCCTTGTTCTCCATTAACTCGTCCAATCCTTTGTTAAAGGGGTCAAGGCTGACAGCTGTCACCACTAGTTCCATAGACCAGGAATCCTGAAGCTGCGTCTCATTCTCCTGCCTCCTCCATGGCAGTGGGTTTGTTATTTGATTTAAAACTCTGTTTTTTGTGATCATTTATATTTTGCAGGTAAGATACTGTAGAGAAAAAATAAAAGAGGAGGAGTCCAAGCGTCAGAGGAAGAGGTTGAATATTCAGGTGCAAAAGAGGGTGTTGAGAATCAAACCAGAAGGAAGAAGCTTAGAAGGAAAAGAAATAGATTGAAAGATGGACAAATCTATTCCTTTTCAGGAGGAAGACCAAGAAGTCCCGAAAACATCAAAACCAGAGGAAAGGAATGAGCATGGCAAGTGTGAAAAATATTTTACTAGCACATCAACAAATGGTCCCCATAAGAATATTCACCAACAGGAGAAGCCATTTGAATGTATGGAGTGTGGAAAGAGATTCAGTCGAACTGACAGCCTTGCTAGTCATCACAGGACCCACACAGGCGAGAAGCCATTTGAATGTCTGGAGTGTGGAAAGAGATTCAGTCGAACTGACAGCCTTGCTAGCCATCACAGAACCCACACAGGAGAAAAGCCATTTGAATGTCTGGAGTGTGGAAAGAGGTTCAGTCATTCTGGAAGCCTTGCTAGTCATCACAGGACCCACACAGGCGAGAAGCCATTTGAATGTCTGGAGTGTGGAAAGAGGTTTAGTCATTCTGGACACCTTGCTAGCCATCACAGGACCCACACAGGCGAGAAGCCATTTGAATGTCTGGAGTGTGGAAAGAGATTCAGTCGAACTGACAGCCTTGCTAGCCATCACAGAACCCACACAGGAGAAAAGCCATTTGAATGTCTGGAGTGTGGAAAGAGGTTCAGTCATTCTGTAAACCTTGCTATGCATCACAGAACCCACACAGGCGAGAAGCCGTTTGAATGCCTGGAGTGTGGAAAGAGGTTCAGTCAACCTGGACATCTTGCTAGCCATCACAGGACTCATACTGGCGAGAAGCCTTTCGAATGTCTGGAGTGTGGAAATAGTTTCAGTGATTCCGGAAGTCTTGCTAGCCATCACAGGACCCACACAGGAGAAAAGCCATTTGAATGTCTGGTGTGTGGAAAGAGGTTCAGTCAAGGTGGACATCTTGCTAGCCATCACAGGACTCACACTGGCGAGAAGCCATTCAAATGTCTGGAGTGTGGAAATAGTTTCAGTGATTCCGGAAGCCTTGCTAAGCATCACAGGACCCACACAGGCGAGAAGCCATTTGAATGTCTGGAGTGTGGAAAGAGGTTTAGTCAAGCTGGAAGCCTTGCTAGTCATCACAGAATCCACACAGGCGAGAAGCCATTTGAATGTCTGGAGTGTGGAAAGAGGTTTAGTCAAGCTGGAAGCCTTGCTAGTCATCACAGAATCCACACAGGCGAGAAGCCATTTGAATGTCTAGAGTGTGGAAAGAGGTTTAGTCAAGCTGAAAGCCTTGCTAGTCATCACAGAATCCACACAGGAGAAAAGCCATTTGAATGTCTGGAATGTGGAAAGAGGTTCAGTCATTCTGTAAGCCTTGCTAGCCATCGTAGAATCCACACAGGTGAGAAGCCATTTGAATGTCTGGAGTGTGGAAAGAAGTTCAGTAATTCTGGAAACCTTGCTTATCATCGTAGAATCTACACAGGAGAAAAGCCATTTGAATGTCTGGAGTGTGGAAAGAGGTTCAGTCGAGGTGCACACCTTGCTAGGCATCACAGAATCCACACAGGCGAGAAGCCGTTTGAATGTCGTAACTGAGGATCCTGTTTCTGTCCTTCTGGTTGCCCTTTCTACAAAATCAAAGAAAAACAAAACAAAACATTTGGCACCTTATATATAAAATATATATTGATTATTGATTGGACACATGTGAGTTGATCTGATATAATGTACAGCTGGTGCATGCTAGTATAATCTGATGTAATGTCCAATGATGTAATGTGTTTGGTAATTTTTGCAAGAGAGTTGTATATAAGGGAGATGTTACCAATGAGGTTTATCTGCTGTAAAAGCAAAAGCAAAGTGTTCTGCTTATATACCGCCCCATACCACTTTAAGTAGTCTCTGGGCAGTTTACAATTTTAATTACAGTGTGCAGGCTACACATTGCCCCCCCCGCCCATCAAGCTGGGTACTCAATTTACTGACTCGGAAGGATGGAAGGTTGAATGAACGTTGAGTCTGCTACCTGGGATTGAACCCCAGGTCATGGGCACAGTTTTACCTGCAGTACAGGCATTTAACCACTGCGCCACGAGGCTCAGTGTAATTCAGATCACTTTATCTATTACCATGTTAAACGCTCTTGCTGATGTAATTCTGTGTTGAATGCTTTGTATATATTGCAATTGAATTTCTGATACAATGCACCTTTGTATAACAAGCAGTTTGTTTAACAGAAAAAACACTTAAAGGGAAAAAAATCCAGAGATGGGATACCTGTAGCTCCTCCAAAATCTTTATATGTAAGCGTGGACGGACCCCAACTCAGCCTAGCCACAATATACACCCTCGTTGGGTAGACAGTCCATCTTTCTGAGCTGTGAAGCTCACAAATTCAGAACCCAGCTTCCTCGGCCACCCCTTCCCACCCAATCCAAAATTCGGGCAAGCACCCAATCCTTTGCGGTTGTTGCCACATTGTCCCTAACATGCAGTGGCTGATCAGGTAAATCTCCCAAATGCAAGATCTGACGGGCAGGGGCAGGGTCGGGACCGCATTATGGCAAGGGCAATCTACTACGGGCATCGGCATGGCCCATCACTTTGCCTGGCCGATGCTGGAGCAAATACGGGTAGCCAGCTTTTTAAAAAATGACCAACACGAGACCCGTGGGGAAAACATCTGAGGGGTCGGGCTCAGCTGGTCCAAGCAATGGTGTACGGTCTGTAACTAGTGTGAAGGGCTTCCCATACAAGAAATCATGAAATTTGTTCACTCCCTTCACAATAGCCAGCCCTTCTTTGTCAATCTGTGAGTAATTTTGTTCTGCAGATGATGGGGACTTCCCTCCCACCTGGAAGTTTATGACCCAGCACTGCACCTACCCCATAAGGAGCAGCATCACATGCCAACACAACTGGCAGTTTTTCATCAAAGTGGGCCAAAACAGAATTTGAAACTAATACAGTGGTACCTTGTATAACGTAATTAATTTGTTCCAAATGAAATTACGTTATACAAATTTTTCGTTGTACAAATTGCAATTTCCCATAGAAATGCATTGAAAATGGATTTAATCCATTACAATGCATAGTCAAGAGTAATGACAGAGAGGACAACCTGTTGCAGGATCTGGTGCTCTTCGCCTCCTTATGCCCCCACCCGCAACCGGACCAGAAAGGAGGGGCACTAGTGCTGACTTACAAAGCCCACCCCCAAGGAAACACCCCCACACAGATCTCTGGTGGTTTGCAGAGTCCACCCCCCCAGCAACCCCCCCCCCACAGATCAGTCAGACCTGGTAGAGCGCTGATGCGCTCTCCTACTCCCCTGCTGAGCTGGAGCCTGCCGCTCATCAGCTGGCCAGCGCTGGCTCTGAGTCAGCACCTTGATCGCCGGAAAGGGCTGGGGGGGAAGGCAGGGAGCTGCGCGCGCCCCGTTGTTGCTGTCTGCCGCCGCCGCTCCCTCACGCTCTGCTGCTGAGAAAGTTGTTGCTGCCGGCTCCGTTTGGGTTCCACCGCCGCCGCCGTTTGCGGCTTGAAGGTGGCGGCGGCGGAGGCGGAACCCAAACGGAGCCGGCAGCAGCAACTTTCTCAGCAGCGTGAGGGAGCAGCAGCGGCGGACAGCAACAACGGGGCGCGCGCAGCTCCCTGCCTTTCCCCCCAGCCCTTTCTGGTGATCAAGGTGCTGGCGCAGAGCCAGCGCTGGCCAGCTGATGAGCAGCAGGCTCCAGCTCAGCAGGGGAGTAGCAGAGCGGTCTGACTGATCTCTGGGGGGGGGTTGCTGGGGGGGGTGGACTCTGCAAGCCACCTGTGATCTGTGTGTGGGGGTGTTCCCTTGGGGGTGGGCTTTGTAAACCAGCAGCGGCGGCGTTCCGAGGCCGTGGGCTCCTTTTAAAGGGGCCGGCTCTGTGCCTGCGCGGGCCAGCCAGTGCCCAGATACCCATAGCTGCAAAGCCTACTGGGTACCTGTGATTGGCCCTGGCGCCAGGCACAGCGTACATAATAAAGCATGGATGGCCCCTGCCCGGTGCCATCTTCCAGCCCTGCAGAGGTCTGGCTGGGCAGTGTACCACAACTCTGGACCGGGTAAGTCGGGTCCGCTATTTACTGCAAACTTTTTACGTTGTACGGATATTACGTTGTACAAACCCTACGTTATACGAAGTACCACTGTAATTCCTTAACAGCCCAAAAAGCTTTGGCTTGACATGGCCCCAAACCCAAGGAGCTTTTTTAAATCTAAAAGCCTCTGCAAGGGCTCCGCCCCTGCTGCCTTGTGTGCAGGAAATGTTGTAACATGGCCTTGTTCTCAGACTCTGGGGCCTTACAAATTGCAGCCAGATTTTTTACAAGACTGAGCCGTCTAACCAGTGAGGCCAGCCCAGAGCTCCTGGCCCTTCTTCTCCTCCGGCAGCAGTGGCGGCTGCGGTGAGGCCGAGGACCAGCTCCAAGTGCTTGGAGCCGGCCTCACTGAAGCCGCCGCTGCCAGAGGAGAGGAAGAAGGCAGGAGCAGTTTGAAGGCAGCAGCTGCGATGCTGGGTCGTGG
Organism: Phrynocephalus forsythii; assembly: GCA_029282475.1. Classification (NCBI taxonomy): domain Eukaryota; kingdom Metazoa; phylum Chordata; class Lepidosauria; order Squamata; family Agamidae; genus Phrynocephalus; species Phrynocephalus forsythii. The sequence goes on along the minus strand of JAPFRF010000589.1, from coordinate 93,107 downwards.
CTGCCGCCCAATTCCGGTGCCTTGCACCGGGGCTCCGAGCTGTAAGTCAAAGCCTGCGACTCAAGTCAAACAGGGCCCTTCTTGCTGCAAGTCAAGTATGCTGCAAGTCAAGCAGCATGTAAGTCAAGGTTCCACTGTACTTAGATTATGAGAGAGAGGTGGGTTTAGAATCCGGCTTGAAGATGTAGGCAGCCTAGGAATTGAAACTTACATAGTATTAAGCTAGTAAGAATATCTTAGATTTTGTTATTTTCAGGCAATATTATATCATTTTATCTGATAAGCATTTTTATATTTTTCATTGATTTTTATAAGTTGTCTTTGAAGATTCTCAGTCATCCAGGTGAGTTTATCTGGAAGTTGAGTCATGGCTACTGGACTTCTGTTTTGAGAGATAGAAACATTTCTATCTATACTATTGTCTCCCTAACGAGCCTATTTGGGCTATTGTTCATCTTATGAGCCTAATTCAGGCCAGGGTGACAAGAGGTCAAAGCTGACTATAAGATGGAGGATTTGCACTACTTGTATTCAGACCAATGAAGCTGTTTGAATGAACAGCGAAACGTTTCTATCTCTCAAAAGAAGAAGTCCAGTAGCCATGACTCAACTTCCAGATTTTTATAAGTTGTTTTTCATTTTTGTAACTTAGAATAGTGAATAAAGCAATTTCATTGAATTGATGTTCTCAGATCATTTTTCTCTTTAAAAGAAACCACGGGGACTCAGGGAATCTCTTGGCCAGAGACGCTCCTTACCCCCCAGGTTCCGTTCCAGCAGGCAACTCCATTAACTCGTCCAATCCTTTGTTAAAGCGGTCAAGGCTGACAGCTGTCACCACTTCTCCTGGCAGGGAGTTCCATAGACCAAGGATCCTGAAGTTGCGTCTTATTCTGCTGTTTATTTACTGATGGATTTCATGCATTTATATGCTATGACTTGAATATCTCTCAGTGATGTTCTTCCATTATCTGCAAAATCTCATAACTGGATTCTTCCCCTACAAAACTTTTTAAAACTCAAGTCAGAAAGATGCTACTCTCATGTCTCTTTTAGAGATGGAGAGAAATGAACTAACAGTTGAAGACAAAATGGAATTGTTAAAAAGTAAGGGACACTGGCAATGTGGCAGGAGGGAAGCTCCATATCTTCATTATCTATCATATAATGTAGAAGTCTTTATCACTAGCTGAGCTGGCCAGGATTTCTGGGAGTTGCAGTCCAGGAACATCTGGAGACCCACAGGTTGAGAACTACTGATGTAGATAATATATATCAGCTATCAGTCTTCTTTCTTCCATGACTGTACAGTAGATATTAAGTCCTCATTTAAAAATAAAATAGAAGGTGTGAAGAATGGATATTCCAAAGAGAAGTGCCACAAAACACCCTGTTAACCCCACAACAGAATGCAATTGTGATGGGGGGGGGTTGCAATGCTGTTGGGGAGAGGAGGAGGAGGGGGCATTGGGAGAATGGAGGGGGGATGGGGGGCTGGAGGGGGAGGAGGAAAGACCCTCCTGGGCGTCCCTTTATGGGGGGGAGGAGGTGGCGTTTTTTGATGGAATGGGGGTGTCCCAGGAGACAAGAGCCCCCTCCACACATACACTGCACTTCTTTGGGGATCCGGAGAGAGAAGGAGACGTCTATTTTCCTCCCCCCCTCTATGCAACCCCCCCGAACCCCCCTCCATTTAAATTTGGAAGGGAGGGGGAGGGAAAGGGGAGAAGGAATGAGGGGGGGCAGATCCAAGCCAAAAAAAAAACCCTCTCCTCCTTCCCTATATCTCTTTCCCCCCCCCTCAAGGAAAAAGGCCTCATTGCCCCCCTTGGTAATTCAGCAGGATTCCCCCAGGAGGAAGAGGAGGAGGAGAAGGAGGGAGGGAGGAAGGCAGAGGGAGAATTGGGGAGGGAATGATTCAGTCCTCCAAGGGGAGGAGAGGAAGGCAGCAAGTCCCTCTTCCTAGAGCGGCAGGAAAGGGGGGAGGAGGGGGTCAGCTTTGCGCCAGTATTTATTCCACCACCCCCCGCCCCAAAAAAGGCTCTGGAGAGGAAAAGAGACCCTCCCCCCCAAAGGAGGAGGAGGAGGGTTGTGCAATGGGGGTGTTGCAATGCCATGGGGGGAGATGGAGGCTGGAGGGGAATTGGGGGGAGGAGGGGGGCTTGTTGAAATTCGTGATGGGGGTGCTGGTGGGGGTCCCAGGAGAGAAGAGCCCCCCCCATACACTGCACACTCCTTTGGGGATCCGGAGAGAGAAGGAGGCGTTAAATTTCCCTCCCCCCTCTAAGCAACCTCCTAAGCTCCCCCTATTTGATTTGGAAGGAAGAGGGAGGGGGAGGGAAAGGGGGGAAAGGAATGAAGGGGGGCAGATCCAGCCCCCCTCAAAAAACCCTCCTCCCTACATCTCTTCCCCCCCCCAAAGGAAAAAAGGGCGGATGAAGCTTTTAGGGACCGACAAAAATAGGGGGGGCAGGGAAAAACATGAAGAAGAGGGAGGGGAGGACGATGGGGGGGCTTGTGCCATGGAGGGGGGTCTTTAAAGGGGGGCTTGTGGAAGGAGGAGGAGGGGGTGCCTCCCTCCCCCCCATAAGAAAAGAAAACCAAGGACATTCAGGAAAAAGACCAGGAGAAGGAATGGGAGGGGGGAGGACAGAGAGAGAGAGAGAAAGAAAAGGAAATTCTCTCCCCCCACACACACACAAAGAACCCTGATTCCTCGTCCTCCTCTTCCTGTTAAAAATCCCAGCCTGGACTTCTTGTTATCAATTTGATTTTTTCAGCTGCCAGGATCCTTTGAAGAGGTGATTCTATATTTCTCCCCCCCGCTGGCCGAAAAGCGGGGGATCTACTGAATCCAGGATGGGGATCCCTGCCTGAGGGAACAAGGGGATGAATGGCTATCGATATTCAAGTTTTCCCTCTCCTACAAGTACAGTTTTAAGTGGATCAAAACTTGACCAGGTTGCCATAATATCCTAGGACACAAGGACATGTACAGCAGCTTAAGGTTTAAACAAAACATTTCTCCAAGAAACAGGTCTAAACACAGTAAATGTAATCAAAGGAGCCAATCAATTTACTTTTCTAGAAAAATAAGTTCATTTTATGAGAAAATTAGATAAACATAAATAGACTCTTTGAAATAAAACAAGAAAATTACATGGCTAGCTGGTATACAAGCTGTCTCCTCTGAGCTTGTTAAAGAGTTCAAAAGGTTAAATCCCATTTTTTCCACAATGAGCACAAAAAACCCCACAAGTCTATGTAAATGTACAGGAAGAGTATAAAGGATGAACCAACCATACTTTGTACAGTGGTACCTCTACGTACAAGCAATTCGACTTAAGAAAGAAACCACGGGGACTCAGGGAATCTCTCGGCCAGAGACGCTCCTTACCCTCTGGGTTTTGTTCCAGCAGGCAACTCCAGACGGCCACCTGGGAGCAGCCCAGCAGCCGACGCGCAGACGGGAACCAAGCAGGAACCGAAAAAGACAGGCAGGCAGGAGGGGCGGGCAAGTGGGGGGGGGCAGATGACAACCACCAACCCTCCCCACCACTCCGTCCTCATTGGCAGCAGTGTGAAAGGCTTTGCAAAACAAAAACAACAAACAAATAATACAAATAAAAATTTAAAAAAGGACCGTCAACAGGAACAGGCAAATCCCGCCGGCCACCACCTTGCCAGAAGTATTTTTAATTTTATGATTATTCTGAAGATCACACTCTCTCTCACCCCCTTTTCTCACCCATCTGGTCTCTTCCAAGAGGGGGGGATGCTCAGTGCCTCAACCTCCGTCCCGGTCAAACGCACAGGCAGCGTTCATACCGTGTGTGTGCCTGTAATCATGCAAAAGAGATTCCAGCCGCCCTCCCCCCACCATGTCTCTCTCTCTCTCTCACACACACACACACACACAAACACACACACACACATACACACACCTCTGCCATGTCCTCTTTCACACCCACTCCACCCAGGCTGCATGAACACACACCCCTGGCACCTTCCTTGCTCTCCACACCCACTCACAAGCGCCCACGCACGTCCTGTTCCCTTGCCTACATTTCTGTGCCAAGGTGCCTCCTCTTTGTGATTTCATATGGTTTTTACGTGAGGGCCTTTCCATTTCACCACCAAATCATGCATCGCATCCATATCCACAAACAGACACACATGATGGCTGTTGTGATTTTTTTCGGGCTGTTTGGCCGTGTTCTGGAAGTTTTTCTTCCTGACGTTTCGCCAGACTCTGTAGCTGGCATCTTCAGAGGGCAAGGAGCTCAGGGAATTAGGAGTTCGCTCTGTGCTCTGGGGTATAGAATGAGAGAGACTTTACAAAAACCAAATTCCCACTCATTCTATACGGCCAAACAGCCCAAAAAACTCACAACAACGATCGGATCCCGGCCGTGAAAGCCTTCGAGAATAAACAGACACGTGATTTCATGTGATTTTCAAACCGAATCCCCTCAAAACCAATTTCATTTCATACAACACATGTGGGCTTTCAGAAGTACTGTATGGCACACACAAAAATCAATGACCACCCCTGGACCAAACTCATATCATGGGCCCCATCTTTGCACACCCAAAATCACGAGTCTGTCAGTGCATGGCTCTGCAGCAGTGCAAAAACATAAGACCTAAGGCACGGATCCTGACAGATCTATGATCTTTCTCCAGGAGCAACCCTCCCAAACTAGTACCCCCATCGTAGGCCCCATCTTTGCCCAAAACTTGTGCACCACAAATCATGGGCCAATAAGTGCATGGACCCAAGAGTAGCACTAAAACATGGCTGCTCAAACCCAGATCTTACCAGCTTTATTCTCTGTTGTTCTACACACATTCTGGTCGTGTGGCAAGGCAGGCGAGGGGTTTTAATTCCTGTAAATGACCCAGAGGAGTCATAGCATATAAATGCATGAAATCCATCAGTAAACAAATAAATACATTCTTGAGGAGGCATGATGGGGGGCAGTAAGCTTCTTTGGAGGGTGGGGGCTCCCATCAGGGCAACCAAAACTACCCTTCTTCCTCTTTAACCAGGAGGCCAAGGGACCCTTACCTGGACAGACCTCATTCCCAGAATGCCCAAAGGGATCCCCTCAGGCAGGGATCCCCATCCTGGATTCAGGAGATCCAACTCTTTGTTGGGGGGGGGTATATGGAATCACCTCCTCAAAGGATCCTGGCCATTGAAAAGGGAAAATCAAATTAATAACAGGAAGGCCAGGCTGGGATTTGGGTCAGTTGTGGTGACCATGACTGACTCCCTTCCGACCTCCGGCCCTCTTGAAGATCCCCCCACCCCCTCTACGAACAGGTCAGCCGAAAAGGGAGGCCGAGAGACAGGATTTCTATCCAGGGACCAGGAGGCGGCCTTTTGTAGAGCCAATGGCCCTGAATGGCGCCTCCTGGACCAAAACACCAGGGGGGGGGAATGCTCTGCAAGGCAGCCAGGAGGAGTTGCTAGAAGGTTTTGATGGAAAAACGCCCCATGAAGGGAAGCCCCCCGCGCGCTTCTCAGGCCTCTTGCCCACCATCCCCCTCGTTTCAGAAGAAGATTGTTCGGAAGCAAGATGCGAAATTTCTCACAAGGGAGAGAGAAGGGGGGGAATCGCCCCACCTCTCCTGCAGTCGGTCCCTGGTTTTCTCTTTGAGAGGCACTTGGGGGGGACCCTCAGGGGGGTCCAGGATTTTTTGGCTACATTCATAGTTTGGGTGCAGCCATTCATTGAATCCGGGGGGGGAACTGGCCAGAGCGACGAGCCCTAGACTCCCCCCCCTTCTGTCTCCCATTCTATGTCAGCTCTTGGGGGGGACAGGAAAGGGGGTTTGGGTGGGCGTGTGTTGCTTTTGAGAGGGGGGCGGACAGGAGAGAAGCCCTCTGTGCATGCGCAGAGAAACAGGAGGTCCTGGGGCTCCTCCAACGCATCTCCCCCTTGTGTGGGTCTGGACCCCTCCCTCCCTCCCTCCCCGGATAAAGTGGGCGATGATGAGACTGGGGGTTCAAACCCCTCCCTGGGCCAGGGATGGTTGACTGGGGGGGGAGGAGGGCGGAAACGGGGGGACACCATCCTCCCTCCCTCCCTCCTTGGACCTCCTCTCCCTTCCCTCCCCAGCCCCCCCACTTGTAGGTTGACCCCCCCAATACAAAAAGAAGCCACTCTGTGGGGCAGAGGGTGAGATCCAGCCTGGGGGTCTCCGGGGGGAGTATATCTTGTTGGGGGGTCTGCAGACATCGGACACCCCCTTCTTCCCTCCTTCCCTCCCAGTCAAGCCTCCCACCCCACCCCTCCTCCCAAGATCCCCCCTCCCACCATTCCCTCCCCTCTCCCATGAAGTGCCCTCCCTCCCTCCCTCCACCTCCTCCTCCTCCATATCAAGGGGGCGAGAGAAAAGGAGGAGTGATGGGGGCTTAGAGGGAGGGGGGCAACTTGACACCTCCTTCTCCCTCCCGCCCCCCCCAAAGGAGTGTACAGTGTGTGTGTTGTGGGGGCTTCTCTCCTGGGTTTCATCAGCAAAGCCCCTTCCTCTTTCTTCCTTAGCACCCCCCTCAACGCCCCTCCTCCCCCAAGGCATCCCTTCCTCCCCCGCCCCCAATAGCAATGGCTCCCCCCCCCATTTGCAGAGACCTCCTTTCTCCTCCTCCTCCTCCTTCTGGGGTGGGGGGTCTCCTTTTGCTCTCCAGAGCCTTTTATTGGGGGGTCGGAGGAGGGAGCACTCCCCCCTTCCCTTTCCCGCCGCTCTAGGAAAGGAGTCTCTCCCTGCCCCTCTGCCCCCCCAGGACTGTTGGGGGGGGCGTGCCGTCCTTTGTCTACTCTCCTCCTCCTCCGGCGATGGTTCGAGTCCCCGGTCCTGCCAGTGGGGGGGGGGAGACCAAGAGGAGGGAAAACCTCCCCTCCCTCCCCCTAGAGACCCCCTCCATTACTCGCGCCAACCCCCCCACCCCACCCCATGGCACGACCCCCCCACTCCTCCTGCCCCCCCCAAAAAAGGGATGCCCAGAGGAGCGAGTGAGGTTCCCTAGAGTGGCAGGGGAGGGGGGAATGAGCCCCCCCCGGGATTTTGGGGTGGGGGGAAGGAGGTGCTCTTGTTCGGAACGAACATTTTAATTATATTTTTAATTGGTTGATTTGTTTGTGTGAGGGTTTAGTCTTCGCCCAGGCTTCCTGCCCTTCCCGTTGCAAAGAAGGCATCTCACGTAGTAAGGAAACAGAACTTTTATTGGGTACATCAGTAGCCAATGGGGCTTTTCTTCTAACAACAGAATCAACTTCTTTAACATCAGACCGGAACGGGTTCTTTCCTCCATAAGTCTGGGTTTCTAGAATGTGATCAAGTTCCCCACCACCACCTGTGGGTATTCGGTTCCACCACGGCTCTCTTCCTCCCTCTCCAAAAGCCTCAGCCCCTCTACCTGCGTACCAATCTCCCTCAAGGAGGTTTGGGGGGTTCCCGCTTGTGCCCCAACTTCCAAAGTGTATCTGGAGCCACGTGGTCTCGGCTGGGGCGTACGAAAGGGATAATCGGGGCTCTTGCTCAGCTCCTCTCGGGGGTCCAAGGTCCCGGCCTCGATCTCCTGCCGAATCTTTATCAGCCATCTATCTACCTCTAAGTCTTTTCGTATTTCTTTCAGCTTATGGTTGTACTCTCTCTCGCCCCAGTAAGGACACTTCTGGCCGTGAGCCCGACGTCTGTAGCTCTCAGCTTCCTTATGTGGCATCATCATTTGTTCCCACTCTCCTGTCCATGGGTTCTCTATCCACACCCATTCCCATCCTTCCGAGAGCACCCTCTTCCCTCCCTTTTTACATGCTGCAAACCCCACTTCCACAGGAACAGATTGGTTCCCTTTTCCCGCCAAGTCCTTCTTCTTACTTTCCTCCGGGCCTCCTCCTCCTCCTTTGCTCTAAGAGCATCATAATACCCCTTCAGGACCATGAACCTCTCCACTTCCGAAAGGTTCGTCAGGTTTTCTGGTTTCCTTGGTGCCTCCAGCACCTCGGTAGGGCGTGCAGGGGTCCCTTTCGAGCCCTCAGAGAAGTTCCCCTCACAGTTTGATATTTGTTTTTATAGTTATGTAATTGTTGAATACCGCCCAGAGCGCCATTGGAAAGATGGGCGATATAGAAATAAGTAAGTAAATAAATAAATAAATAAATATGCTGCTTATTGATTGGACACATATGAATTGACCTGGTATAATGTCGTGTATAATGATATAATTTGGTACAACCAACATATGCTGATGTGACCTGATGTAACGTCCAAGGCTGTAATGTATTCTGTGATGGCTGGAAGAGTTGTATACAAGGGAGATGTTGCAAGGGAGGTTTATCTGCTGGAAGTCAGATCACTTACTTGACTCTGTCTATTGACATGTTAAACTCTCTTGCTGATGCAATTCTGTATTGGATGCTTTGTATATATTGCAACTGAATTTCTAATACACTGCCATATAATTTTTACATATATTCTCGCTCTTTATCAGTGCACGTGATGTATCGAAGTTCTGTTCCAGAGGAGATCATAGAATCATAGAATCATAGAATTGGAAGACACCTCAAGGGCCATCCAGTCCAACCCCCTGCCATGCAGGAACCCCATCGCAATATTTCTGACAGATAGCCATCCAGCCTCTGCTTAAAAACTTCCAAAGAAGGAGACTCAACCACCCTCTATCAATTTGAGGCTGTTTCCCTCATCACACCACATGAGGCATGCACAGAGGAACCACCAGTTCCACCTGAGGATCTCTCATCACAATTGATGAGATGGCTTGGGCCCGGATTACCTGGCAGAGCGGATCGCCCAGCGGTCAACTTCGACCCGACCGGTTCGGCAGTCGCGGGCGCACTCGCTCCGGCTTCCAACCCCCCGAGAGGCCAGGCGTTCCCTTACCCGGAGACGGGCCTTCTCGGTGGCTGCCCCATTCTTATGGAACAGCATACCCAGCGAGGTGCGCTCTACAGAGTCCCTGCTGGCCTTTCGTAAAGCAGTGAAAACTATTATATTCCACGAGGCCCTGGTTTGTTTGTTTTTTTGCCGCCATCGACCATAGATCATTGTCCATTACGTCAGGACTTGTTGGAGTAGCAGTGTGGTTTGGATTTAAGGGTGCTCCCCTGCTGCTGTTCTTTGTTTCTTTTCTCTTTTTATCCTATTTATATTGATATGTCGATTTGTCTTGCTTTATTGTATTGTATTCTTGTATTTGCTGACTCGTCCAGCCGCTGTTAGCCGCCCAGAGTTCCCGCTGGGAAGATGGGCGGGATATAAGTCTAATAAATAAATAAATAATAAATAAATACAGGATCAAGGGCATGTAGATGAACAGGCTGCAGGAGAGAAGCTCCTTGTACTAGGGGATCCTATAATTAGAGGGCTGGATTTGTGATGAGCATGATAATCGTATGGTCACTTGCCTGCCAGATGCAAAGAACTGGGAAGGAGCCAGTGGTCATGGTACATGTTTATTTATTTATTTATTTATTTATTTTTACAACTTATATGCTGCCCACTACCCAAAGGTTTCTGGGCGGCTTCCAATCAAAGAATTAAAACAGTTAAAAACATCAAACAACAGTAAATAATTAAAACAATAATAAAAACCTTATACTAAAAACATCACACTAAAATTGTCATCAGAAGACCCTCAATCTAAATTGTATCAATTAAAAAACTTCTGGAACAGGAAGGTTTTTACCTGGCGCCGAAATGTCATCAGTGTTGGCGCCAGGCGGATCTCACTAGGGAGGGCATTCCATAGCTTGGGGGCAGCTGCCGAGAAGGCCCTGTGTCTGCAAGCCATCCCTCTTACCTCCTTGAGGGATGGCTCTTTCAAGAGGGCCCCCTGGCTTGATCTTAATTGCCGGGTGGGTTCATATGGAAGGAGGCAGTCCTTCAGGTATCTAGGTCCTAAGCCATTTAGGGCTTTATGTGTCAAAACAAGCACTTTGAATTGGGCTCGGGCAGCAACTGGTAACCAATGTAGGCTACGTAGAATCGGTGTGATGTGATCCCTAGCGGCATGATTCTGAACCAGTTGCAATCGCCGAACCGTCTTCAAAGGCAGCCCCATGTAGAGCGCATTGCAGTAATCAATACGGGATGATACCAGTGCATGCGTAACTGTCATGAGGCTCCGTTCATCCAGGTAGGGGCGTAGCTGATATATTTTCCGCAGCTGGAGAAAGGCACCCCTGGCCACCAAGTCCACCTGGGCTTCCAGAGTTAGACCGGGGTCCAGAAGCACCCCCAAGCTGCGGACCTTGTCCCTTAGGGGGAGTGCAACCCCATTTAAGACAGGAAGATGTCCCTCTAACCTGTCCGGCAAAGCACCCATTAACAGTACTTCTGTCTTGTCTGGATTGAGTTTCAATTTATTAACCCTCATCCAGTCCATTATCTGGCCCAGACACAAGTTCAGTACAGAAATCGCCTCACCTGGATTGGTGGAGAACGAGAGGTAGAGCTGAGTATCGTCATAATAGATCATCTTAATAGATCCCCCACCCTTGCAGAGGGTCGGAGTAGCCAATAGCCTAAACTTGACCAGAAAGTGGTCTGACCATGACAATGGAGTCAGAACCAACCCCTCCACATCCAAACCACCATCTCCCAGTCCCGTTGAGAATACTAGGTCCAGGGTGTAGCCCTTCTCATGTGTTGGGCCGATGACATGTTGAGACAGCCCCATGGTTGTCATGGCGGCCATGAAGTCCTGAGCTGCTCCGGTTAAGGTAGCCTCAGCATGGATGTTGAGATCCCCCGGTACCAACAGTCTGGGGGTCCTCAACACCAGGTCCGAGACCACCTCCGTCAGCTCAGGCAGGGAGACTGTTGGTACGCAGCAGGGTGGGCGGTACACCAACAGAATCCCCAATCTGTCTCGTGAGCCCAACACACAATATAAGCCCTCCAGACCCTTTCCCAAAGAGACAGGAAGCCTAGTCAAGGGGATAGAACTTCTGTAGACTATGGCAACTCCCCCTCCCCGGCCCTCCAGGCGACACTGGTGCTGAACCGAGTGCCCAGGTGGGCATAGCTGGGAAAGGGGGACTCCACCCTCCTCTCCCACCCAGGTCTCGGTAATACATGCCAGGTCAGCACCCTCATCCAGAATAACATCATGAATGAGGGCAGTTTTATTCTGTACTGACCTGGCATTCAACAACAGCACCGTGTGGCCCGTGGGCTCGCTGATATGGTCACCTGATTCCTTTTGGCTAGGGGTGGAACCAGAAGAGGGGATAGGTGTAAGATATCTAACCCCTCTTCTCCTATGCGGGCACGTTCCACTCCTACCTCCATACCTTCCCCTACCCAGCACAGTTTCAATAGCTGCCCCCTCCATTGCCCTCCCCCCTTCTTGTTCCCTTAGTTCTATACCTGATGACAAGGAAAAGAAAAACAAAGAAAAAAGAAAAAACAGAACAGAAATAGAACAACCATCCGCCCATTCAGCTCCATAAGCACATCACCACCTCTACCTGGAGGGGGTAGCAGCACAGTATCAAAGCTTAAAATTTATCAGGTGTCCCTCCCCCATCCCCACCCCTTTGATGGTACATTAGCTGGCTGCCTCTGACGTCTGCCACACGTTCAGAGACAGCTGCTGCAGGCAAGTGAAAACGAGGGGGCTGCTTCCTGAAGCAGAGTCCGGCTTTTGCTGGCAGATGGTAAGGCTTCAGCAAGGCTGGGAGGCAGCTAAAATAGCTGTGGGACCAGGTCCCTCCTGTATAGCCACTCCCCTCCAAGGCCCGGCTGGCTGGCTGTCTCCAACTCCTCTCACCAGTTAAAGACAGAGGTTGCCGGCAAGTGAACCTCATGTCCATGGAGTTTTCTTGGCAGGAATACTGGAGTGGCTTGCCAGACACCTACAGCACCTGGTATTCCCTAGTGGTCTCCCATCCAAGTACTAACCAGGGCCGACCCTGCTTAGCTTCCGAAATCAGGCGAGATCAGATGTGCTTAGGGCATCTAGGCAGCTAAGCTACTTGGTAGTGAGCACAAATTGTTGTGGCTGAAAGTTTAGCTCAGGGATCCTCAAACTATGGGCAACGGGCCAGATCCAGCCCTCCATGGTCCTAAATCCATCCCACTGGCCATTGCAGAACCCCACACATACTTGCCTCCCCCCCCCCACTTGAGCTGAAAACTCACCACGCAGCAGCAGCAGGTACCAACGCCTCAGCCGCCAATGTGAGGGCAAAGCCCGCTGCTGCCTGTAGCATCTTGCAGGGTAAGCAGGACGGGCCCTCCCCTATTCCCCTTGGAGCCATGGAAGAAGTGCGGCCACCATGAAGGCCAGCAGGCAAGGAGAGCGGCATTTAGCTGGGGGCAGAAGCAAGTCAGGCCTTCCCTCTCCCCTCTCGGAGCTGTGCTGGGGAGCTGTAGGGTCGGGCCCCCAACAGTGTCTGAGGGATAGTGAACCATATCAGTGGGTTGGGCATAGGGGTCAGTGGGTAGGGCTTGCAAAGGGTCAGTGGGTGAGGTTTAGGTATCAGTGGGTTGGGCATAGGGGTCAGTGGGTGAGACCCACAAGGGGTCAGTGGGTGAGACCCACAAGGGGTCAGTGGGTGAGGTTTAGGTATCAGTGGGTTGGGCATAGGGGTCAGTGGGTGAGACCCACAAGGGGTCAGTGGGTGAGGTTTAGGTATCAGTGGGTTGGGCATAGGGGTCAGTGGGTGAGACCCACAAGGGGTCAGTGGGTGAGACCCACAAGGGGTCAGTGGGTGAGGTTTAGGTATCAGTGGGTTGGGCATAGGGGTCAGTGGGTAGGGCTTGCAAAGGGTCAGTGGGTGAGACCCACAAGGGGTCAGTGGGTGAGGTTTAGGTATCAGTGGGTTGGGCATAGGGGTCAGTGGGTGAGACCCACAAGGGGTCAGTGGGTGAGACCCACAAGGGGTCAGTGGGTGAGACCCACAAGGGGTCAGTGGGTGAGACCCACAAGGGGTCAGTGGGTGAGGTTTAGGTATCAGTGGGTTGGGCATAGGGGTCAGTGGGTAGGGCTTGCAAAGGGTCAGTGGGTGAGACCCACAAGGGGTCAGTGGGTGAGACCCACAAGGGGTCAGTGGGTGAGGTTTAGGTATCAGTGGGTTGGGCTTGGGGTCAGTGGGTGAGACCCACAAGGGGTCAGTGGGTGAGGTTTAGGTATCAGTGGGTTGGGCATAGGGGTCAGTGGGTAGGGCTTGCAAAGGGTCAGTGGGTGAGACCCACAAGGGGTCAGTGGGTGAGGTTTAGGTATCAGTGGGTTGGGCATAGGGGTCAGTGGGTGAGACCCACAAGGGGTCAGTGGGTGAGACCCACAAGGGGTCAGTGGGTGAGGTTTAGGTATCAGTGGGTTGGGCATAGGGGTCAGTGGGTGAGACCCACAAGGGGTCAGTGGGTGAGACCCACAAGGGGTCAGTGGGTGAGGTTTAGATATCAGTGGGTTGGGCATAGGGGTCAGTGGGTAGGGCTTGCAAAGGGTCAGTGGGTGAGGTTTAGGTATCAGTGGGTTGGGCATAGGGGTCAGTGGGTAGGGCTTGCAAAGGGTCAGTGGGTGAGGTTTAGGTATCAGTGGGTTGGGCATAGGGGTCAGTGGGTGAGGTTTAGGTATCAGTGGGTTGGGCATAGGGGTCAGTGGGTAGGGCTTGCAAAGGGTCAGTGGGTGAGGTTTAGATATCAGTGGGTTGGGCATAGGGGTCAGTGGGTAGGGCTTGCAAAGGGTCAGTGGGTAGGGCTTGCAAAGGGTCAGTGGGTGAGACCCACAAGGGGTCAGTGGGTGAGACCCACAAGGGGTCAGTGGGTGAGGTTTAGGTATCAGTGGGTTGGGCTTGGGGTCAGTGGGTGAGGTTTAGGTATCAGTGGGTTGGGCATAGGGGTCAGTGGGTGAGGTTTAGGTATCAGTGGGTTGGGCATAGGGGTCAGTGGGTGAGACCCACAAGGGGTCAGTGGGTGAGACCCACAAGGGGTCAGTGGGTGAGGTTTAGGTATCAGTGGGTTGGGCATAGGGGTCAGTGGGTAGGGCTTGCAAAGGGTCAGTGGGTGAGACCCACAAGGGGTCAGTGGGTGAGACCCACAAGGGGTCAGTGGGTGAGACCCACAAGGGGTCAGTGGGTGAGACCCACAAGGGGTCAGTGGGTGAGACCCACAAGGGGTCAGTGGGTGAGACCCACAAGGGGTCAGTGGGTGAGACCCACAAGGGGTCAGTGGGTGAGACCCACAAGGGGTCAGTGGGTGAGACCCACAAGGGGTCAGTGGGTGAGGTTTAGGTATCAGTGGGTTGGGCATAGGGGTCAGTGGGTAGGGCTTGCAAAGGGTCAGTGGGTGAGACCCACAAGGGGTCAGTGGGTGAGACCCACAAGGGGTCAGTGGGTGAGACCCACAAGGGGTCAGTGGGTGAGACCCACAAGGGGTCAGTGGGTGAGACCCACAAGGGGTCAGTGGGTGAGACCCACAAGGGGTCAGTGGGTGAGACCCACAAGGGGTCAGTGGGTGAGACCCACAAGGGGTCAGTGGGTGAGACCCACAAGGGGTCAGTGGGTGAGACCCACAAGGGGTCAGTGGGTGAGGTTTAGGTATCAGTGGGTTGGGCATAGGGGTCAGTGGGTGAGACCCACAAGGGGTCAGTGGGTGAGGTTTAGGTATCAGTGGGTTGGGCATAGGGGTCAGTGGGTGAGGTTTAGGTATCAGTGGGTTGGGCATAGGGGTCAGTGGGTAGGGCTTGCAAAGGGTCAGTGGGTGAGACCCACAAGGGGTCAGTGGGTGAGGTTTAGGTATCAGTGGGTTGGGCATAGGGGTCAGTGGGTAGGGCTTGCAAAGGGTCAGTGGGTGAGGTTTAGGTATCAGTGGGTTGGGCTTGGGGTCAGTGGGTGAGGTTTAGGTATCAGTGGGTTGGGCATAGGGGTCAGTGGGTAGGGCTTGCAAAGGGTCAGTGGGTGAGGTTTAGGTATCAGTGGGTTGGGCATAGGGGTCAGTGGGTAGGGCTTGCAAAGGGTCAGTGGGTGAGGTTTAGGTATCAGTGGGTTGGGCTTGGGGTCAGTGGGTGAGGTTTAGGTATCAGTGGGTTGGGCATAGGGGTCAGTGGGTAGGGCTTGCAAAGGGTCAGTGGGTGAGACCCACAAGGGGTCAGTGGGTGAGGTTTAGGTATCAGTGGGTTGGGCATAGGGGTCAGTGGGTAGGGCTTGCAAAGGGTCAGTGGGTGAGACCCACAAGGGGTCAGTGGGTGAGACCCACAAGGGGTCAGTGGGTGAGACCCACAAGGGGTCAGTGGGTGAGACCCACAAGGGGTCAGTGGGTGAGACCCACAAGGGGTCAGTGGGTGAGACCCACAAGGGGTCAGTGGGTGAGACCCACAAGGGGTCAGTGGGTGAGGTTTAGGTATCAGTGGGTTGGGCATAGGGGTCAGTGGGTGAGGTTTAGGTATCAGTGGGTTGGGCATAGGGGTCAGTGGGTGAGACCCACAAGGGGTCAGTGGGTGAGACCCACAAGGGGTCAGTGGGTGAGACCCACAAGGGGTCAGTGGGTGAGACCCACAAGGGGTCAGTGGGTGAGGTTTAGGTATCAGTGGGTTGGGCATAGGGGTCAGTGGGTGAGACCCACAAGGGGTCAGTGGGTGAGACCCACAAGGGGTCAGTGGGTGAGGTTTAGGTATCAGTGGGTTGGGCATAGGGGTCAGTGGGTAGGGCTTGCAAAGGGTCAGTGGGTGAGACCCACAAGGGGTCAGTGGGTGAGACCCACAAGGGGTCAGTGGGTGAGACCCACAAGGGGTCAGTGGGTGAGACCCACAAGGGGTCAGTGGGTGAGGTTTAGGTATCAGTGGGTTGGGCATAGGGGTCAGTGGGTAGGGCTTGCAAAGGGTCAGTGGGTGAGGTTTAGGTATCAGTGGGTTGGGCATAGGGGTCAGTGGGTAGGGCTTGCAAAGGGTCAGTGGGTGAGGTTTAGGTATCAGTGGGTTGGGCTTGGGGTCAGTGGGTGAGACCCACAAGGGGTCAGTGGGTGAGGTTTAGGTATCAGTGGGTTGGGCATAGGGGTCAGTGGGTAGGGCTTGCAAAGGGTCAGTGGGTGAGACCCACAAGGGGTCAGTGGGTGAGACCCACAAGGGGTCAGTGGGTGAGACCCACAAGGGGTCAGTGGGTGAGGTTTAGGTATCAGTGGGTTGGGCATAGGGGTCAGTGGGTAGGGCTTGCAAAGGGTCAGTGGGTGAGGTTTAGATATCAGTGGGTTGGGCATAGGGGTCAGTGGGTAGGGCTTGCAAAGGGTCAGTGGGTAGGGCTTGCAAAGGGTCAGTGGGTGAGACCCACAAGGGGTCAGTGGGTGAGGTTTAGGTATCAGTGGGTTGGGCATAGGGGTCAGTGGGTAGGGCTTGCAAAGGGTCAGTGGGTGAGGTTTAGGTATCAGTGGGTTGGGCATAGGGGTCAGTGGGTAGGGCTTGCAAAGGGTCAGTGGGTGAGGTTTAGGTATCAGTGGGTTGGGCATAGGGGTCAGTGGGTAGGGCTTGCAAAGGGTCAGTGGGTGAGACCCACAAGGGGTCAGTGGGTGAGGTTTAGGTATCAGTGGGTTGGGCATAGGGGTCAGTGGGTGAGGTTTAGGTATCAGTGGGTTGGGCATAGGGGTCAGTGGGTGAGGTTTAGGTATCAGTGGGTTGGGCATAGGGGTCAGTGGGTAGGGCTTGCAAAGGGTCAGTGGGTGAGACCCACAAGGGGTCAGTGGGTGAGACCCACAAGGGGTCAGTGGGTGAGACCCACAAGGGGTCAGTGGGTGAGGTTTAGGTATCAGTGGGTTGGGCATAGGGGTCAGTGGGTGAGGTTTAGGTATCAGTGGGTTGGGCATAGGGGTCAGTGGGTAGGGCTTGCAAAGGGTCAGTGGGTGAGACCCACAAGGGGTCAGTGGGTGAGACCCACAAGGGGTCAGTGGGTGAGACCCACAAGGGGTCAGTGGGTGAGGTTTAGGTATCAGTGGGTTGGGCATAGGGGTCAGTGGGTGAGACCCACAAGGGGTCAGTGGGTGAGGTTTAGGTATCAGTGGGTTGGGCATAGGGGTCAGTGGGTAGGGCTTGCAAAGGGTCAGTGGGTGAGACCCACAAGGGGTCAGTGGGTGAGACCCACAAGGGGTCAGTGGGTGAGACCCACAAGGGGTCAGTGGGTGAGGTTTAGGTATCAGTGGGTTGGGCATAGGGGTCAGTGGGTAGGGCTTGCAAAGGGTCAGTGGGTGAGGTTTAGGTATCAGTGGGTTGGGCATAGGGGTCAGTGGGTAGGGCTTGCAAAGGGTCAGTGGGTGAGGTTTAGGTATCAGTGGGTTGGGCATAGGGGTCAGTGGGTGAGGTTTAGGTATCAGTGGGTTGGGCATAGGGGTCAGTGGGTAGGGCTTGCAAAGGGTCAGTGGGTGAGACCCACAAGGGGTCAGTGGGTGAGGTTTAGATATCAGTGGGTTGGGCATAGGGGTCAGTGGGTGAGGTTTAGGTATCAGTGGGTTGGGCATAGGGGTCAGTGGGTAGGGCTTGCAAAGGGTCAGTGGGTGAGACCCACAAGGGGTCAGTGGGTGAGGTTTAGGTATCAGTGGGTTGGGCATAGGGGTCAGTGGGTAGGGCTTGCAAAGGGTCAGTGGGTGAGGTTTAGGTATCAGTGGGTTGGGCATAGGGGTCAGTGGGTGAGACCCACAAGGGGTCAGTGGGTGAGACCCACAAGGGGTCAGTGGGTGAGACCCACAAGGGGTCAGTGGGTGAGGTTTAGGTATCAGTGGGTTGGGCATAGGGGTCAGTGGGTGAGACCCACAAGGGGTCAGTGGGTGAGACCCACAAGGGGTCAGTGGGTGAGGTTTAGGTATCAGTGGGTTGGGCATAGGGGTCAGTGGGTAGGGCTTGCAAAGGGTCAGTGGGTGAGACCCACAAGGGGTCAGTGGGTGAGACCCACAAGGGGTCAGTGGGTGAGACCCACAAGGGGTCAGTGGGTGAGGTTTAGGTATCAGTGGGTTGGGCATAGGGGTCAGTGGGTAGGGCTTGCAAAGGGTCAGTGGGTGAGACCCACAAGGGGTCAGTGGGTGAGACCCACAAGGGGTCAGTGGGTGAGACCCACAAGGGGTCAGTGGGTGAGACCCACAAGGGGTCAGTGGGTGAGACCCACAAGGGGTCAGTGGGTGAGACCCACAAGGGGTCAGTGGGTGAGGTTTAGGTATCAGTGGGTTGGGCATAGGGGTCAGTGGGTGAGACCCACAAGGGGTCAGTGGGTGAGACCCACAAGGGGTCAGTGGGTGAGACCCACAAGGGGTCAGTGGGTGAGGTTTAGGTATCAGTGGGTTGGGCATAGGGGTCAGTGGGTGAGGTTTAGGTATCAGTGGGTTGGGCATAGGGGTCAGTGGGTGAGGTTTAGATATCAGTGGGTTGGGCATAGGGGTCAGTGGGTAGGGCTTGCAAAGGGTCAGTGGGTGAGGTTTAGGTATCAGTGGGTTGGGCATAGGGGTCAGTGGGTAGGGCTTGCAAAGGGTCAGTGGGTGAGGTTTAGGTATCAGTGGGTTGGGCATAGGGGTCAGTGGGTGAGACCCACAAGGGGTCAGTGGGTGAGACCCACAAGGGGTCAGTGGGTGAGACCCACAAGGGGTCAGTGGGTGAGGTTTAGGTATCAGTGGGTTGGGCATAGGGGTCAGTGGGTGAGACCCACAAGGGGTCAGTGGGTGAGGTTTAGGTATCAGTGGGTTGGGCATAGGGGTCAGTGGGTAGGGCTTGCAAAGGGTCAGTGGGTGAGACCCACAAGGGGTCAGTGGGTGAGGTTTAGGTATCAGTGGGTTGGGCATAGGGGTCAGTGGGTAGGGCTTGCAAAGGGTCAGTGGGTGAGACCCACAAGGGGTCAGTGGGTGAGACCCACAAGGGGTCAGTGGGTGAGGTTTAGATATCAGTGGGTTGGGCATAGGGGTCAGTGGGTGAGGTTTAGGTATCAGTGGGTTGGGCATAGGGGTCAGTGGGTAGGGCTTGCAAAGGGTCAGTGGGTGAGACCCACAAGGGGTCAGTGGGTGAGGTTTAGATATCAGTGGGTTGGGCATAGGGGTCAGTGGGTGAGGTTTAGGTATCAGTGGGTTGGGCATAGGGGTCAGTGGGTAGGGCTTGCAAAGGGTCAGTGGGTGAGGTTTAGGTATCAGTGGGTTGGGCATAGGGGTCAGTGGGTAGGGCTTGCAAAGGGTCAGTGGGTGAGACCCACAAGGGGTCAGTGGGTGAGGTTTAGGTATCAGTGGGTTGGGCATAGGGGTCAGTGGGTGAGGTTTAGGTATCAGTGGGTTGGGCATAGGGGTCAGTGGGTAGGGCTTGCAAAGGGTCAGTGGGTGAGACCCACAAGGGGTCAGTGGGTGAGGTTTAGGTATCAGTGGGTTGGGCATAGGGGTCAGTGGGTGAGACCCACAAGGGGTCAGTGGGTGAGACCCACAAGGGGTCAGTGGGTGAGACCCACAAGGGGTCAGTGGGTGCAGTGGGTAGGGCTTGCAAAGGGTCAGTGGGTGAGGGGTGTTTAGGTTCAGTGGGTTGGGCATAGGGGTCAGTGGGTAGGGCTTGCAAAGGGTCAGTGGGTGAGGTTTAGGTATCAGTGGGTTGGGCTTAGGGGTCAGTGGGTGAGACCCACAAGGGGTCCGTCGGTGAGGTTTACGCCAATCTTTATTGAATAAGATTAGACCATTTCAAAGTGACAAGATAAAAACACGCACATCCAAGTACTAATAAGTATACAATACATTAAAACAATAATTTTACATAGTTCTTGCTCATGAGCTATAAAGGATATATTCACATTTAATATATATCTTGATCCAACTAGATCACACCCTAACCAACCACCTGCTTCCTCAGATGTGCTGCTTTTACTGCAAAAATTCCAACTTTGTGTGTTAAATGCTGATTTCTCCCACACAATAGGCAAGTTTCTTATTAGCATCCCAATCCCCCCAGCATCTAGGATAGGGTCTTAAATATAATTTTCTAATATTGTTATACAATTGGCAATGCAGAACATAGTGTGCCAAGTGTTCCACTCTAACCTCCCCACAACATTGCTGAGTCCATTAACTCCAAACGAAGGTGAGTGAACGCAATATAATAATCTCTTTTCATAGAGAAGAAAAGATATTTTTCTGCCTGGAAAATTGTCTTAGGTACTAATAACCACTTTAAGGATTGCACTGAGGCCAAGGCTCGGTGAATGGCTGTGGGTGAGGTTTAGATATCAGTGGGTTGGGCTTAGGGGGTCAGTGGGTGGGGCTTGTAAAGGGTTAGTGGGTGGGGCCTGCAAGGGGTCAGTGAGTGGCACACACAGTGGGGAGGAGGGTCTGGGGGGCAGCTGGGGGTGGTGGGGACACCCCTTATCACTTCACAGGGAGGTGGAGGACACCCCACCTTGTTAATCTGTGGAACTCCCTGCCACAAGATGTGGTGATGGCATCTGGCCGGGATTAGACAGATTCCTGGAGGAAAAGTCCATCACAGGTTACAAACCATGAGGGAGATGTATAATCTCCAATCTTAAAACCGGGGTACCTCAAGGACCAGATGCAGGGAAGTGCTATCAGGAGACAGAGATCTAGTCTCATGCACTCCCAAACGCATCTGGTGGGGCCACTGTGAGATACAGGAAGCTGGACTAGATGGGCCATTGGGCTGATCCAGCAGGGCTCTTCTTATGTTCTTACCCCCTTCCAGTTAGACGTCCATGGGGTGGGGGAACATCTGAGTCAAATGTCTGGGGTGGGTGCTTATGACTTCTGGTGGAGAGAGCAGGACTCCCACTAGGAGGCGGGACTTCCAGTGTTTGATGGGTGACTGACTTAAGCTAGGTACCTAAATGACTCAACTTTCAGATAACCTCACCTGGAGGACTGAGAATCTTCACAGACACATCCGTATGACAGCCTTCTTGAAGTGCAGTGTACAGAACATGACACAGTATTTATTTACAGTATTTATTTTTATATTTGTATACCGCGCCAATTTCCCAAAGGGAAATCCATATTACTCCATATAAGGGCTTAACTAAGTATGTTATCTGGTTTCAATAATGAACAGACAGCATTTGATAAAATGACTGTAGGTGATAAACTCATTAAGAAAATATACAAATTTCTATTAGAACCAGTGAACAAGACAATGGTCCACCTGGCAAAAATGGCTATAATATTGAGCTAGAGAAATGGCAAAACTTTGGAACAGAAATGGTAAACTAACAAGAGCAACATCATATATAGAGAATTTATTTAAAATGTTTTATAGATAGCATTCACCACCTGCTAGATTAGCTAAAATGTATCCAAATACAACATTCTGACAGCAGAATATTGGAAAAATGAAGGAATACCAACCAATGAAAATTAAGAAAAAATTGAAATGTGGAAATGGCCAGATTGACAATGAGCATTTTTTAAAAAAAGAGGACTTACAATATTATCGAACATGGAGTTTGCTCTATCAATAGTTAAAAGACTGTTATGTAGTGAAAGTACAGACAGTATTGCCGGGGAGGTAGGGGTTAATTGTGCAGACCAGCTGCAGATAATTAACGGCTATCTTCTGGCAGCGTTGTTGTGCAATAAAGCTATGTTGATGGAACTCCCGGTGTCGTGAACCCACTATCGAACACTGGCGGCGAAGGTGAAAGTGACAGCCGTGAGTTATTGCGAGGGAGAAGGATTATGTCGGCTGAAGAGGCAGTCCCCCACCCGGGTAGCAACGTGATTGTAAGAATGACGAGCAGGGGACATTTTGAGCCATTTGATGAGGCAGCAGAAGACTTTGAGTCTTATATTACACGTTTTGAATTTTATTTAGCAGCTCAAGAAATTACAGATGTAGCCTTGAAAAGAGCAACGTTTTTTAGCCTGTGTGGGAGAGCCACCTTTGAAGTTGCTAGGGCTTTAATTGCACCGGCGCAGCTGCAAACAATGTCCTTTGATGTTATTAAAGAGAAGCTGAGGAATCATTTCTCACTGCAGCCTTCAGAGATAGCCTGCAGGCATGCATTTTATAAACGAGATCAGGCTGATGGAGAGAAAATCGCAGAGTTTATTGCAGCGTTGAGACAGGCGGCGATGCATTGTAATTTCATAGACTTAGAAACTGCGTTGAGAGATAGGTTGGTCTGTGGGTTAAGGGACGAAAAATTGCAAAGGCGTTCGTTTGCCAAGAAAGAGCTGACCTTCAGAGTGGCATTTGAGGAGGTGTTAGCAGCAGAAGCAGCTGAGCAATCAACGCGTGAGGTTCGTTTGGCTCGCAAACCTCCCCTACCACAGAGGTCAGAGACCATACATCAAGGGAAGATGGAGGAGGAGGAAGAGGAAGTCCACTGGACCGAGAGTGTAAAGGCAACAAGGAACGAAGTCCCCCAGGGGTGTGCAGCTTGTGGGAGGAATCACGATAAGAGACATTGTGGTTTCCGGGAAGCATATTGTAAAGTGTGTGGAAAAAAGGGACATATTTCTTGGGTCTGCAGAGCTAGAAGAATTAAAGAACCCCGGACACAGCACAGATCCTGGGAACAGCAGAAAAAAGGACTGCAATTGGAGGAATGTCACTCAGTTATAAACTATGCAGATCCTGTTCCTATTCAGAGTGTTCAAATGAGGACTCGCAAGAAGATCAAAGTGACTGTGTACATACAGGAGGTTCCATGTGAAATGGAGGTGGACTCAGGTTCAGCTCTATCAATAATCTCAGAAGACACTTTTCAGCAGATTTGTGCAGAAAAGGGGAGGCTGCAGTTAGAACCACTATCAGTTCAACTGATGGATTTTCAAGGATGGCGTGTTCCAGTAATGGGAATGGGGACATTCCGAGTGCAGTATCAACAATTCAGGGGGCTCCTACGGCTGGTTGTGGTGAAAGGACATCGGGTGAACTTATTGGGGTTGGACTGGTTTGAACCATTGGGCATTACTGTAGTGGGGGTCCACCAAATGGAGGGGGTGGATGTCGAGGAAATCTATCAGGAGTACCCGAGGGTGTTTGATGAGTCATTGGGATTATATAAGGGACCACCTATATCATTTAATCTTGACCCAATGATTGCACCTATACGTTTGAAACCCCGGAGGGTACCTTTTGCATTGAAACCCCGAATAGATGAGGAATTAGATCGATTGATTGCTCAAGGAATATTAGAACCCGTACCGAATGCCTGGTGGGAAACCCCAATTGTGGCCCCCTTGAAGGCAAATGGAGCAGTACGAATCTGTGCGGATTATAAATGTACTATTAATAAGGCCTTGCAACAGCATTCATATCCAGTGCCAGCAGTAAGCCATCTATTGGCATCACTGGCAGGGGGAAAGGTTTTTGCAAAACTGGATCTAGCTCAGGCATATCAACAATTGCCAGTAGATGAGGCCACAGCAGAAGCCCAAACTATAGTGACTCATCGGGGTGCATTTAAAGTTAAGCATTTGCAGTTTGGGGTCAGCGTGGCCCCAGGAATGTTCCAGAATTTAATAGAGGGCCTGTTGAAGGGTATTCCTGGGGTCCTCCCATATTTTGATGATATACTTGTGGCTGGGAGTTCCATGGAAGAACTGTTAAAGCGACTCCACGAAGTCTTGGGCCGGCTGCAAGATGCCGGGTTGAAGGCTAAAAAAGAAAAGTGTCAGTTTGGGATGTCACAAGTGGAATTCTTGGGATATTTGATAGATGCTGCCGGGATTCATCCCACCAATGCTAAAGTAAAAGCGGTACAGGATGCCCCAGGACCACGGTCAAAGAGGGAACTTCAATCATTCTTGGGGCTTTTGAACTTCTACCATGTGTTCTTACCTCATAAAGCCTCCATGGCTGAGCCTCTACACAGGTTATTGAATAAGAGGGCCCCTTGGGTATGGGGTAGGGAGCAGAGCGAGGCATTTAATGCGGTTAAGAATTTGTTATCATCAGATAGTGTACTCACTCATTTTGATGAAAAGAAACCAATAGTGCTAGCATGTGATGCATCCCCATATGGAGTGGGTGCAGTGTTGAGTCATCGCATGCCAGATGGAAGAGAGGCTCCAATTGCATATTTTTCAAGGACCTTGTCCACAACGGAAAGAAACTATGCCCAAATTGATAAGGAAGCCCTGGCCCTCGTAGCAGGGGTAAAGAAATTCCATGACTATGTTTATGGTCGTCCGTTTGAAATTGCTACAGATCATAAACCCTTGCTAGGAATTTCTGCCCCAGGCCGTCAGACCCCCCCAAGTTTTGTCTCCCCGAATGTTGCGTTGGTCGGTATTTTTGGCAGCATATGATTACATGTTATGCTATCGGCCAGGGAAGGAAATGGGACATGCTGATGCCCTTAGTCGATTACCACTGAACAATTCAGATGAGGATCCTGCCCCTGCATATGGTATCATGTTAATAGAGGACCTACCCAATCCACCACTGCATGCATCAGATGTAGCAAGAGAGACAGCAAGGGACCCAATATTGTCCCGAGTTTTAAATTGGGTATGGAAGGGGTGGCCTTCATGGAAGCTGGAGAGTGAATTTAGGCCTTTTTGTTCACGCCAGCATGAATTGTCGGTGCACAAAGGATGTTTGTTGTGGGGAAATAGAGTCATTATCCCATCCAAATTGCAGGGGAGGGTCCTAGAGGCATTACATATAGGGCACCCTGGAATTGTAATTATGAAGGCATTGGCCCGTAGTTATGTGTGGTGGCCAGGGATGGATAAAGCTATTGAGGAACGGGTCCAAGTGTGTCACCCATGTCAGGAGTCTCGCCCAGCCATGCCACAAGCGCCCATACAGAAATGGGAAACAACCAGAACACCATGGTCGAGACTGCATATTGATTTTGCTGGCCCATTCCAAGGTCAAGTGTTCCTTGTTGTGGTAGATTCATTTTCTAAATGGTTAGAAGTAGTCACTGTTTCATTGATGACATCGGCAGTGGTGGTTCGGATACTGCGGCGGCTGTTTGCCACGCATGGGTTACCTGACACTATAGTGTCAGATAATGCCACACCCTTTACCTCAGCTGAGTTTCAACATTTTATGGCGGCAAATGTGATCCGCCATATTACAGCAGCGCCTTTCCATCCATCGACTAATGGACAGGCGGAAAGGATGGTGAGAACGACTAAGGAGTCCTTGTGGAGAATAGTGCATGGAGATTGGCAATCACGGCTAGCTAATTTCCTATTACAGCAGCATATTACCCCACATACAGGTACGGACAGGAGTCCTGCTGAGCTGTTAATGAACAGGAGGTTGACGTCTTTATTAGATAGATTACACCCAGATTTGACATTAGACCGACCCCCGCAGCGGGAAGCCCCAGAGACACCAAGGTCATTTCAAGTGGGTGATTGGGTTTATGCCCAGAATTATGGTAGAGGACCAGAATGGGTTATAGCTACTGTAGTAGAAATAAGGAGACCAGTATCATACGGGGTGTCTATTGAAGGAGGGAAGGTGCTACACCGGCATGTGGATCAACTACTCTTCCTGACGTTTCGGCAGACTCTGTAGCTGGCATCTTCAGAGGGCAAGGAGCTCACGGAACTAGGAGTTCTCTCTGTGCTCTGGGGTATAGAATGAGAGAGACTTTACAAAAACCAAATTCCCACTCATTCTATACGGCCAAACAGCCCAAAAAACTCACAACAACAATCAGATCCCGGCTGTGAAAGACTTCGAGAATACACAGACACATGTGATTTCATATGATTTTCAAACTGAATCCCCTCAAATCCAATTTCATTTCATACAACAGATGTGGGTTTTCAGAAGTACTGTATGGCAGTGGTCCTCAACCCCCGGGCCGCGGACCGGTGCCGGTCCGTGGAGCAATCTACGCCGGGCCGCCGCCCGAGGAACTTCCAATCATTCCCCTGTGGCGGCGGCCCGGTTCCCGGAAATGAGAGAGAGAGAGAGAGAGAGAGAGAGAGAGAGAGAGAGAGAAAGGAGCCCTGCTCGGAAGGGCCGCTTTCGGCGACTCCCGAACCCCTCGGGCTCTTGGCTGGCAGCGGCGAGGCAGGCAGGCCGCGCCTGTTTTGAGGGGAGGGGGGGGGGGGAGGGGGAGGGGGTGGCTCAGGCCGGGCCGGGCTTTGGCCGGCCGGCGCCGTGCCTGCCTCTTTTTGGGGAAGGGGAGAGGGGGGCTCAGGCCGGCCGGGCTTTGGCTGGCCGGCGCCGCGCGTGCCTCTTTTTGGGGGAGGGGGGGGGGGCATCTCAGGCCGGCCGGGCTTTGGCCGGCCGGCGCCGCGCGCGTGCCTCTTTTTGGGGGAGGGGGAGGGGGCATCTCAGGCCGGCCGGCGCCGCGCGTGCCTCTTTTTGGGGGAGGGGGCCGCCGTGCATGTGTGCCTCTTTTTAGGGGGAGGGGGAGGGGGCGTCTCAGGCCGGCCTGGGTCTTTTCCCCGCTGCCGCCGCCGCGACCCCCCCCAGCAATCGCGCCCGCCGCCGCCGCCGTGACCCCCGCATCGCGCCCACCCTGCCCCGCCATCGCCGCCACCATCGCCGCCGCCGCGCTGCCGCGATTCGCCCCGCCATCGCCGCCGCGCGCGATCGCCCCCGCCATCACCGCCGCCGCCGCGACTCCCCCATCGCGCCAAAACTGCAACCCCGCCATCGCGCCCGCCCTGCCATCGCAGCCGCCGCCGCCGCGACCCCCGCCACCATCGCGCCCCGCCCAAATCCCGCCGCCGTCGATCACCGCTGCCGCCGCGACCCCCGCCATCGCGCCCGCCCCCGCCATCGCGCCGCCGCAACCCCCGCCATCGCCCCCATCACCGCCGCCGCCGCGATCCCCCAATCGACGACCCCCCCGCATCGCCGCCGCCGCGACTGCAAGTGGGCCAGGGAAAATTATCAAACATTTACCGGTCCCCAGTGATAAAAAGGTTGGGGAGCACTGCTGTATGGCACACACACAAAAAAAAATCAATGACCACCCCTGGACCAAACTCACATCATGGGCCTCATCTCTGCACACAGATTGCACGCCAAAAATCACAGGTCTGTCAGCGTGTGGCTCCACAGCGGTGCAAAAACCAAAATCTTTCTCCAGGATCAACCCCCCCAACTAGTACCCCCATCGTAGGCCCCATCTTTGCCCAGAGATTGTGCACTGGAAATCATGGGCCAATCAGCGCATGGCCCCCCAAGAGTGGCACTAAAACATTGCTGCTCAAACCTAGATCTTAACGGCTTTATTTTCTGTTGTTCTACAAACATTCTGCCTGTTCATTCCCTTTCATGCAGAGGGAGGCAAGCCAATGTACTTCATCCAAGGGGCAAACCATAGTTCCTTGCATGCAGATACCCACTGCAATCACACACCCACACAGTCTGAGATGCTGCTGCTTTCCCCCTTACATACAGGTAATGGAGTGTGTTCCTGGATACACGTGGGCAGAACAAATTTCCCATTTTACAAACGGCCACATAGCTCTATCTGGAAAAATAAATTCTACAACCTGCGTGAAACACTTGAGAAGATAGAAGTGATGACAACTCATGGGCTCTGAGTTATCCATGATGGATCAGGAAAGAGATCTTGCTGTGTTGGTGGACAGCTCCATGAAGGTGTCTCCCCAATGTGTGGCAGCGGTGAAGAAGGCCAATTCCATGCTAGGGATTATCAAAAAGGGGATTGAAAATAAAACAGCCAACATTATAATGCCATTATACAAAACAATAGTAAGGCCCCTCCTGGAGTATTGTGTACAATTCTGGTCTCCGCATCTCAAGAAATAGTGGAACTGGAAAAGGTGCAGAACAGAGCGACTAAAATGATTACTGGGCTGGGGCACCTCCCTTATGAGGAAAAGTCCATCACAGGTGACAAACCATAAGGGAGATGTGTCATTTCCAGGCTTAAAACTGGGCTCCTTCAAGGGCCAGATGCAGGGGAGTGGTATCAGGGGACAGAGATCTAGGCTCATGCACTCCCAGACGCATCTGGTGGGGCCACTATGAGAGACAGGAAGCTGCACTAGATGGACCTTTGGCCTGATCTAGCATGGCCCTTCTTCTGTTCTCCTATTCTTATGACATGGGACAGCCCAGTTAGTTGTGAAAATGAATTCCATTCCAGGGGGAAAAAAGCTTGTAAACCAAAATACTTGTAAATCAAACCAAATTTCCCCATAGGAAATCATGGAAATCATGGAAACACCAAGGGTGAAAGGATCTGATCCTCAGGCAGCATTCCTGTTCGTGACTCTATCTGGGCTTCATGCATGGGTATCTGGGTGTGTGAATGAATATGTGGGCATGCTGAGCATGTGTGATGTGTGTGTGTGAGCTGATAAGGGTTTGCCTGAGGATCAGTCTTTATTAATAAGAGAAGAACAATGGATACAGGAAGACGTTCCTCGGTGGGAGAAGGAATGCACGCCTATCTGTAGGACCATATTGCCTGGTATTGATGAGGACCCGGGGGAAAGGAAGCTGTATGGCCAAAGGTGACAGGACAGATGGCCCTGATGTCCTGACATCCTGTTCTTGCCCCTGGTCTGGCATCCTATTTGCCATCCTGTTTTCCTCTGGCCTTCTTGCCTACATCAGCACATCCTGGTGTCTGCTCGGCTCTGGGGATTGCTGGGAAATACAGGCCAAGATATCTAGGCCAATCAAGCCTTCCATGCCTACAGTTGCCTTTATGTGCTTGGCTAATGTTGGGGCTCAGAAATATGGGCAATGATATCACGTCTCCCCTTTCCTTTTTAAATATGAGTAAGCGGGCAAGAGCTGTGGCCCCTTTTGGCATACCAGTCAGGAGGCGCAGAGGGGCACGAACCTAGCAGACCAGAAATCAGGCACTCATCTTTGTGCTAACCCATGCTGGGTCTGAAAGCCGGCAACCTGAGGTCATTTCCCCCAAGGGCCTCATTGCTTGACTGAAGAGGAAACTCAGCTCCTTATCTAGGAGGGAGTGACATGCCTCTGGCAAGACAAGCCTCATATGTCTGGGCTGATGTGTGAGAAATGTGGGGATGCTTGCCTCACTGCCCTAAAATGTGAGGTGTCTTATGGATGTGCCTGAGGGTTGCTGAGGGGATATTCCATGGCTATTCCCTCCCACCCCCATGTTCATCATGATAGCACTAAACTAGGGCATGGCAGAAATCATTGGCTGTGATGTGTTATCTAATGCAGGGATCCCTCTGGAATGTTGGCTGAGGGTGGCATTCATTTTTCTCCCACCGAGGTACACAGCACCCAATATTCATATAACTTTCAGAGATAGAAACTTGAGCTCATCATAACTTGCAATAATAAATGAAATGGCATAATAAAGCACAATTGCCTCCCAAAATATTAAACTCAGATATAGATGCATAAGCAATAATACACAAGCAATAAGCAATAGCGTAAGCAATGTATGAATACAAGAATACACTTTGTGACTAAGAGGTAATGCATGGCAAGAAGTTGCATGACACGTGAATATTTTCAAGTACAATACATGAATACATGAGAACACATATAGCTGTCTATGAGCTTTACATTTTTGTGGGGGAAAAGGTGAAAGACTACCTAACCATATTTCTCTCTGCTTCCAATGGATGGCTGTTCACTGAAAAGCCCTTTTAAGAGTTCAGAAACAATTCTGCTTGGCATGAATGGTAACAACAGCTCCCAGATTACCCATAGTCCATAAGGCTTTGCAGTTGAGAAAATGGGGAATGTATGAGGAATAGAGATGGGCACGACTTGAAAAATTTTTTTTTCGAGTTGTCGTTAGTCGGGCCGGTTCCGTTTCGGGTCGTTTCTGTTTTTCGCGAAAATTCGCAAAAATTAGTCGGTTCGTTTTTTCGTTTTCATTAGTACTGGTTTTTTTGGGGGATAGCGGGCTCCTGGAGGCACCTCTGTGGGGTGGGTGCCTCCTCTGGCCCGCTATAAAGGGAAAGCGGGCTCCTGGAGGCACCCGTGGGTGCCTCCTATCCTCACCCACTAGGAAGGGGAGGAAGGGGAAGCAGGCTCCAAGAGACCCCTCAACATGGGGGTCTCCCCTCCTCACCTGCTGCTGCAAAATGGCATGCATAGCCATATGGATATGCATACCAGTTGCAGACAGTGAGACCAGTGCACTGGTACGACCATCCGTCCAGGAGAATCATGACTGGGTCGCACCTGCTATGTCTCACAAAGAAGGGAATCGTACTTGCGTGTAGTGCAATGCAAGTAGATCTGGCTTAGGGTTAAGGTGGGTTAGTGCAAGGGCTAGGGTTAGGCTAGTGACGGGTAAGGTTACGGTGGGCTAGTGGGTTGCACCTCTGGGTGCCTCTCTGACCCACTAAGAAGACAGTCTGTGACGTATGGGTAAGGAGTCAAGGATTAGGGTTAGGGTTAGGGGGCTAGGGCAGGTTTTAGGGGGCTTTTTGGCACATCCCAGAAGTCTCCATGGCCAAGTGGCCATGCGATTGGTGGGATGGCTCCAAAAATTTGCATGGTCGTCCACTCCCACATGGCTGGCCACTCGGCCAGCCCATCATTGCGCAGGTGTAAAAAAATAAAATAAAATAAAATAAATGGAGGACAGAGGAGGAGAGGAGAGACATTTTGTTGCAAGAAAAAACCCACTGCTACTGTGAAAAATCTGGCAGTTTATAAATTTTCGCGTGTTTCTGTTGTGCTTGTGTGTTTTTGGACCACGATTTCAAAAACAATATTGCGTTCACCGCCCCATTTTGGATCCCCCGCCCGCACCGCATGGCATGGTGAGTCCGGCTGCCGAGGACGGGGGGGAGGCGGGACCCCCTCCAGAAACAACCCCTCCGGTAGGTGCCCTGCGCCCTTAGTCAAGCAGGCATTTTTCCGCCTGCTTTTTGGCCCAGGAATGGGTTGGGGGAGAGTTTAAAAGTTTTTTCCTGTGCCGTCCGTGCTGCTTGCTTGTGCTTTAATTGTTGCGGCCAGCGGCGAGACTGGGCTTTTTGCTGGCTGCGAGCCTGCGGCAAGTCCCACCAGAGCAGCCCAGGACGGGGGATGGGGGGGAGGCCGGGGACCTCCAGAAACAACCCCTCTGGTAGGTGCCCTGAGGCACGGCAGGCATTTTTCCGCCTGCTTTTTGGCCGGGAACCGGGTTTTTTTAACTTTTAAAAACTTTTTTTCTGTGCTGCGTGGCATCGCGCAATCGCGCGATGCAAGGAACGAGCACGACAAATCAGACCAAAATTGTTCGTTCGTCGGTTCGAGCTCGAAGTCTGGCGGAGTAATTCCCATTACCGTTTCCGTAGAGTAACGGAACTGAGTAACGGAAACAGAAACGGGAATACCGCTAAGTCATGCCCATCTCTAATGAGGAATATTCCTTAAATGTTCTGGGATCATTCTGGTAAGGCTTCGAACTGCCATGGGAGGAAGGTGCCTCTATTTGGCATGTGTCCATACCTGTGAGAATATTTTCTCTTTCTCTCAGGGTACATATAGTTAAAATCAAGCCTTGCTTGGAGAGGGAGGAAGGAGAAGAGGGGGATTTCTTTAGATTTCTCTCCCTTTCTAATTCTTTTTTTTTTTGTTTTAAATTTGAAAGTCATACCCTAAGAGGAAGGTTTTTCCTGCTAGATTTCTTTTGGAGGCAAAAGGAACACGATTAGTGATGATTTTTATACATTTTTAAACCCTGTTGATTGCTTGTGCCCAAAAATGTATGGCACATGAGACCTGTAGTGAGTTTGCTTCTAGCCCTGAAACATGCTTCTCTTTGCTGTCTTTTAATTACAACCAGCAGGAAGCTGATAAGAAGCTATCTTTGTTTATACAATGTATTTGAAGATAAGTCTGCTCTTGCTAGCAAACTTCCATGCTTCCTGTTATCTTGCATGCTTTCTGTGTGTGAGTGGGATGGATCAGACCCGTCTAATTCCCTTTACCCCATGAGAATAGTTGAAAGATGAGATCTTTGGGACATTTTCTTTCTAAAGCACTTGAAATCTCCAGAAATCGTCCTCACAATCCCTGACAGCTGATGCCTGTTTGCTTTCCAGCAAACTTCCCATTCTCCAGCAAACTCTTTCTTCTCCAACAACCTCCCCCCCACTCCCCCTGAGCTGCTTCCAGTCGATAGACAGAGAGAGGGGGGGAGAGAAAAGCATCTTTGATTTCTAAATTTTCCTGTGGCTTGCTAAAGAAAGAGTGAAAACACTTAGGCAGGGGAAAAGAAGGTACAGATCCCATAAAAATGATTTTTCGCTTGGCCTTTCTCCTAAACTTGTACTGATGGTGTCTTGCATTTCCCAAGGCCCCCGAAAGGCTGGCCTTTGATCTAAGGGCCAACTTTGTCCTTTTGGAAAAGGGGTCTATCTTTAGGATTCTCTCTCTGGGCTTTGGTCCATCCCAGAGTGGAACTCTGCATATGCTCTAAAGCTGACCGCTTCGGAACCCTGAGGTGCCTTCCCTGGGAAATGGAATCCTGAGTCTTAAGTGATTCCAGGGCTTGTGTTACTGAGCCGTGGACAAAATTGTGGCCTCTTTGCATTGGTTTGGGAAACCCTGCCCCATGGGTTGGCTCTTTGGTGCAAGGAAGTGACTTAGTTAACTCTAATGTTTGCCTTTGTGGCATCTCCTTGCCTTTTGGAGGTACATTTTCTGGCAAGGCCAGATTCTTTCCCTCCTGCTTCTGGGATTTGATGAGCCCTGCTTCTTGAGCCTCATTTTTCCCTTCGCTGGGATTATTCTTGATGGAAAAATTTGATTTTAACCCTTCCAGATGTTCTGTTGCTGACTTTCCTAAATCCCCTTGGGATTCCCTTTTTTGCTCAACCAATTCCTGATTCTGGGACACTGCTCCTAACTGCAGGTCACTAGGTGGAAAAATGATTGGTAGGGGCATCTGAAAATCTGGGGGGAGGAGTGAAACGGGCATTTCCATACATCCCCATTGTTGCCTTGCTCTATAACCTGAGTTCTGGTTGCCAACCCTGGAAATTTCTGTCTGAGGATCTCTTCCTACTGCTGGTTTCCAACTCAACGGCTGTTGTGACTGCAAAGACTCTATCTGGATCTCTTGGCTGGCACAAGGCATTCTTTGGCTCCGAAAATTAACTGGCTCTCTGAATTCATTTCATTCTTCAGCCGAGAAGAATGCTCCCATTCTCACCTATTGGGATCCTCTTTGGAGGATGTCTGGATGCGTCTCGAAGCCCTTTACGGGCGTAGGGAGATGAGGGTGAGCCGCATTCCATGCCTTCTGGCCTGGAGCTTGGTCATTGTGCCTAGTGGTTCCTCTGCATCTGCCTTGCTGCAGCAGATCACATCTGTGTTGCCTTGGGGGGATCACGTCAGGGTCACCATATGTTGAGTTACAAATGACATGGACACAGAGCTTCAGGGTGAAAGGATCTGATCCTCAGGCAGCATTCCTGTTTGTGACTCTATCTGGGCTTCATGCATGGATATCTGGGTGTGTGAATGAATGTGTGGGCATGCTGAGCATGTGTGATGTGTGTGTGCGAGCTGATAAGGGCTTGCCTGAGGATCAGTCTTTATTAATAAGAGAAGAACAATGGATACAGGGAGACGTTCCTCGGTAGGAGGAATGCACGCCTATCTGTAGGACCATATTTCCTGGTATTGATGAGGACCCGGGGGAAAGGAAGCTGTAGGGTCAAAGGTGACAGGACAGATGGCCCTGATGTCCTGACATCCTGTTCTTGCCCCTGGTGTGGCATCCTATTTGCCATCCTGTTTTCCTCTGGCCTTCTTGCCTACATCAGCACATCCTGGTGTCTGCTCGGCTCTGGGGATTGCTGGGAAATACAGGCCAAGAAATCTAGGCCAATCAAGCCTCCCATGCCTACAGTTCCCTTTATGTGCTTGGCTAATGTTGGGGCTCAGAAATATGGGCAATGATATTACCACACTGTTGCTTCTTCAAACGCCTTTAAATGCTTCTGTAATTGGTAAATGTTAATCAGTGGGTTTTTAATTATTAATAATGTATCATCAGCAAATAAATTAATTTTATTAGACTTTCCCTTTTCAACTTCTTCTAGTTCTTTATCCCTTCTTATTGCATTAGCCATCATTTCCATTATAAGTATAAACAAAACTGGAGATAATGGGCAACCTTGTCTAGTTCCTCGGCCCAGGGTAATACTTTCTGTTATTCCATCATTCACTAAGACTCTAGCCCTATTATAAGAATACAACTGATTTATTATATTGCTAAATTGAGCACTAAAACCTAATCGATTAATTAGAATCTTTAAGGTACTCCATTCTACTGTATCAAATGCTTTAAAAATGTCTAATGAGATTATTCCTACCTTCCCTTTTTTACTATTTGCTAGATACATTTTATTCATAACTCTTCTAAGTCTGCCATATGTCTACCTTTAATAAAGCCATTATGATCCTTATTTATACATTTCCCTACAAAACTATTTAATCTGTTAGCCATAATTGCTGTAAATATTCTTGCATCTTGATTAATCAATGAAATTGGTCTATATGAATCCATAAATATTGGATCTTTATTTCGCTTTAAAATCAGTACTATTATTGATTCTTAACAGGATTGAGGAATTCCCCCTTCTTTAATAATCTTATTAAATAATTCTTTCATTTTAGGTATTAATAATTTCTTAAATACTTTGTAAAATTCTGGTCCAATTCCATCTATTCCCAGTGTTTTACCTATCTTCAATTTATTTATAATTCTCTCAATCTCTTCATCTGTTGTTAACTGATCCATCATCACACTATCTTCCTTTTGAATTTTTATTGTAGTATTTTCCCTTACAAACTTATAAATTCTACTTGTAGATGTGTTATTACTTTTGTACAGATTCGTATAATACTCTTGGAATGCCTCTAGCTTTCACTTCATTTTATTACACCTTTTACCCCTTTGATCCTGTATTACCCCTATCATTTTTTATTTTTCTTAATTTGTGTCATTCTTGCTAGCAATTTGGAGTTTTTATTATTATGCTCATAATATTCTCTCTTTAGACATATTAAATTTCGTTGCACTCTTTCTAAATGAATTCCTTCTAATTCCCTTCTTTTAGCTTGTAACTCCAATAATGCTCTATTATCTCTAGATGAAATAAATATAGTTTCTAATTTTCCAAGTCTTGAATTTTTTAAAATGCATTTTGTTTTAAAATGTAAGCCTCCTTCTTGTTTCACCTCCTCCTACTTCATTTATCTTCCAAGTTTCCTCTAAATTTTTATATACTTTATACATTTTATCTATTATCAACTTATGTAAATAGATCCTTTCATCAATCCTCCATCTTTTTGCTTCTTTATAATCAGACCCTGGGATAAATTCCATGTTTACCATAGCATGATCTGAGATTTGTATTACATCTATTCCTATGTTATTTACTCTGGATAATAAATCTTTAGACACAAATATGTAGTCTATTCTAGAAAAGGATTTATATACAGGGGAATAAAAGGAATATTTTCTTTCATCTTCTCTTAATTCTCTCTAAACATCTCTAAAGTCTGTTTTTTTAATAAGTTTATCCAATATTGTTTGAACTCCACCTGTTTCTGCTTTCCAACCTTTGGACCTATCTTTACTAATATCCATCACCAAATTGAAGTATCCTGCCATTATGACATATCCTTTCCTTATGTTGTCTAATTTCTCCAAGACATTCCTCAGAAAAAATTCTTGATTTTCATTTGGCACATACAAGTTCACAAGGGTGCAATTCTCTCATTTTAATTTCCCTTGAATTATCAACATCCTGCCTTGATCATCCCTATCCACTTTAAAAATTTCAAATTCTGTTATCTTGGAAATCAATATAGCTACCCCTCTTGACTTTGAGGTGCCAAATGATTTTTCATACACATCAGCCCATTTACATTTGAGTTCATTCCTCCCATCCTCGTTCTGATGAGTTTCCTGTAAAAAGACAATATCAGCCTGAGTTTTTTTCAATTTTGCTTGAACTTTAGCCCTCTTTGTATTAGAGCCTAGGCCTTTCACATTCCAAGATGTTATCTTAAGTTGTTTAACCATTATAACCAATTAGTTTCAAATTTAACAGTCCCGAGTTTAGTGCATATAAACAAATAATAAGAACAAATAAAAAACCAAAACATACCATTACCCCCTTCCCTCTATCCCTACTCCCCAACATTCCCAACAAAATCCCAACACATTTATAATTTGATCTCCCCCTCTTCACTCCGATGTCATCTTTGTGCAATGAGTCCACCGACTCCCGGGGGTGGGGGAGGCATGACCCAACATCTTGGCCATGATCTTGATAATGTTGTCGGTCAGATACACTATTGTTAAACATAACTCTAATACTGCATTATACAATACTTATATGTATATATACATTCAAAGCTATATATAGACTATAGTGGTCTTGCCTAATCTAATTATCTACTTGGGGATTACTCAGTTATTATTGGGGAAATAATTATTCCCCAACAATAAACAACTCCTGTTAATTCTGGACCCTGCCCCTTAGAAAAAAACAAAAACAAATAACAGCTGACACAATTTTACCAGATAGTCTCCGTTTAATTCCCCCAACACATTAACCAATCAATTCTGGTTCAGTAATTATTCTCTATGCAATTATTTACCTATTTCTACCAGACGTCCACCTTACTACTTATACATCTACTTATATATATTAAAAAATACCCACTACCTCGCCAAGTATCTAATATCCTCCATGAGGAGGGATATTTTAACTAACACTAACAAAGTTGAATCTTACCCCTTAAATTCATCCACTATATTCAATATTTTTTCAACTTGACTCCCTATATTCTTCCCCTCCTCCCATATTACTCATCAATGTCATCCCACATTTTCACTTATCCCACATTTTCACTTACATGAATATATAAAAACCAACTGACCCCCTCAGGGGAGAAAAAGACCCCACAGACCATCGAACTCTTCTTATTTTGCCTTCTTTAATGCTTTACCAGCTCTCTGCTGCTTGGGTCTTGCCCCTGCCATTTCTGCTCCTTCTTCCAGTTCTGTTAACTCCAACACCTATAATCCTTCCCGCTCACCCTCTGATGACTCTTCTCCACTCATCTTCTCCATAAATGACTCCCACTCTTTCTTTGTGACAATCCCCTGGTCTCTTATTATGTTCCAAGCCTCTTGAACTGTTTTTGCTTTGTATGTCGTACCCTTGTGGGCTATTTTCAAAAATACTGGATATCCCCAATGATAGCGAATGTTCTTGGACCTCAAGATTGAAGTCACGTCCCTCATAAGTCTTCAAAAATTCATCATAGGGTGAGAAAAATCAGAAAAACTTGGAATACTATGTTGCAGAATTTTTAAATTCTCTGGCTTCTCTCTTAGAGCATTCATTACTTCCTGCTTTTTCTTAAAATTTGCAAATCTCACCGAAACGAGCCTTGGAACATCTCTGTTTCTTGGGCCCACTCTGTGCACCCTTTCTAAATCATAATGATCCAGAGGAGTGTTGGGCACTATCTTCTTAAGCCAGTCCAGAATTTTTTGTGGTAGGTTTTTCTCATCCATGCCCAGGTCTGGCAAACCTTTCACCCTAATATTGTTTTGTCTCGAAAAATCTTGTTGCTGTATCATTTGTTCTTGTAAGTCAGAGACTGCCATTTCCTGATCCAGCAGTTTTCCTGAGTAATATATAATTTGCCTCTGGGTATTTTCAACCATTGCTCCCATTTTCTTAAAGTCAGTTTCCACACTGCTAGCCAGATTTTTACAATCCTTTTGTAAGTCAACCATCCTTGCATCCATTCCTTCAACTTTTTTATCAAGGGCAAGAACATTCTGATCCATCTTCCCCAAAGATTGAGAGAAGGACTGTTCCATGTCAGGCATCTCCCCCAACCCATCTATTTTGGAATCTGTAGCAATGAAACAGTCACACACAGCAGTTCTGTAGAGTGCCCTCCCATTCACTGGGCAGCCAGCCTTTTTATTGATTATACATTCAGACAACAGTCAGAGAAGGAGGTAGAAAATCATTGACAGCAAGAGGCT
This sequence comes from Phrynocephalus forsythii, assembly GCA_029282475.1. NCBI lineage: Eukaryota > Metazoa > Chordata > Lepidosauria > Squamata > Agamidae > Phrynocephalus > Phrynocephalus forsythii. The sequence continues at coordinate 55,200 of JAPFRF010000589.1, read as the reverse complement.
TCCTGTGGACCCTTTGTTCATTGTTCAGGGGCTTATCAAGAGTGCCAGAAAATGTGTGAGATACAGGCTTTTCCTGCTAATTAGCTTGGGAGACAGGAACCTGATGGTATCTTGTTTACACGGGGCTTAGCAAGGAAATCTTACCATTCTGATGGGGCATCCCCGCACAAACAGATATGGCAAGGCTTCACCTGTTTGTCCAGATCTCTGAGTCATGACCTTTTCCCAAAGGGAATTGTAATCTCTTCACCCCACCCTTTTTTTTCTTTTTGGTACCGCTCAAGCTGATGATACAGCTTTTTTATCTGGGCACGTGAGCCCTGCCCTGCAGGACGCATTATCCTGGCACTCAGGAAGGGCCCCCACTGCACACAGCAACACATGCAAAATAGGAAGGATAATATCAGTACAATATAATAGACAGCTGGCTTAAGAAATGCAAAGTCAGGCATCCAGGATGAGAGGAAATCCCATAGCGAGGTGGGAGCAGCATGGACATTGTTAGCAAGACTCTCTTGTAATTGAGCAAGCTCATCTTCAATGGTTTTATTCATGTCATGGAATCTTACTGCGCATCCCCGTTTTGCCACGACCTTGCAAAATCCCCCACTCTTTGCCAGGAGAAAATCGAGTGCCATTCTCATTTGCAACTGGACCTGGTGCAACTCCTCAATTTCTTGTTGCATATCCCTAATAATCCGTCCAGTCGCATTAACGGTTTTTTCAAGGCGACAAGTTAACCCAAGAATGGAATGACGGTTTTCCTGAGATATAATCCCTGGGTATGATCCAAGGGTCAGCACCCCTGTCAGAGCTCCTGAAACGGCTCTTCCAATATTACTACCACTGGACATCTGAACATCTGTGATGATCTCATCCTGACAATGTGGACCCAGTTTTCCAATTAGTTCTCTCTTGTGTCTGTTACTGGGCCTGGCTACCTGCACAGGGAGTGTCAGGTACCCAAGAGCAGCACATTGATAATTTCCAGGGTGATAATTTGTGGCAACCCCATCAAAGAAGAACCATAAGTTTTCATCTTTGATCTGCCAGCCAGAGCAAAGGCTCCCAATGGCAGAATACTCAGCTGAAAGGGAAGGAAGATTAGGGTATATATCATAGACAGTGGAATTAGACAGAGGTTTCTTATTTACATAGCTAACATTAAACTTCCCCCACAACCAGAAATAATCATTGCATGCTGTATAATTCTTAACATTATTTAAGGTAGACCGTGCTCGAGTCCAGTCCCGCCACCTCCTGTTCCAGACCCCTTTGTGGTAACAGCAAAAGCACAGTCCTGGGGTAAACCGGGAGAATTTAAACACTCTCCACTTGGTCTGGTTCAGAGTCACAGGGGGCATAGAGAACATATTGCTTTTACGAATGTTCTGTAGCTGACTGACTACCAATTCTGGGGACTGGATGGCAGCAGGCAAAAAGGCAGCATAAGCCAGGGAGGAAGGATGTTCATTGTAGAGGGTGGTGTCTTTTCCGTGTTCCTGGAACATGTAGGATGCATGTCGGGTCCACATGTTACCTGGATTTCCAGCTGATAAGGCAAGTTCAGGACTTGCAGTGCAGACGGAGAGGTGGCAGAGCAAAAGGCAGCAGATGATGGTCACAGAATTAGCAGTGATGATGGCCAGGACTGCAGCGATGAGATTCTCAGGGGTGGCCTCCTGTTGGAGCTGTTGCAGCTGAAGTTGTGCTTGGGTGGTGAGTGACTTAACATCTCCCCATGTGATCTTATTCCTCGTCTGCCTGGCTCTCGGGGTGTACTTCGGCGTGTTCAGCTGGATGTCGAAGTTGGGGATTGGATTCTTGGGTTCCTGGTGCCACGCCATCCTTTCGCTCTCTAGCTGGCTTGACGCACCTCGCGGGACCCAGATGGTACCTGCAGGAGTGGAAACAGCAGCATACCCTCTTCCCCAGGTAACCAAGGGCACCGGCCCATGCCATGTAGGGTCAGGGAGTTCCCTGTAGTACACTTGGGGGGCAGGCAAAAGAGGCTTGTTCCCAAAGTGTCTCTGTGCAGGAGTCAGGTTGTCTGAATTTAAAGTTAAATTATTTAATGTGTAGACTGCAGTATGCACAGCTTGCTGTATTGCTATTGCATCTATACGGGGGGCTCTCCCCCCCACTTTTAATTGTTTTTGTAACAGAGATTTTAGGGTGCGATGAGCTCTTTCAACTATCCCTTGAGCCTGAGAATTATAAGCAATTCCCGTTTTTAATTTTATTTGCCAATCATCACAAAATGCTTTAAATTCCTGGGAGATGTAGGCCGGACCATTATCTGTTTTTACTGTGGTGGGCCTTCCTAAGACTGTCATGGCTGCTATCATGTGTGCAATTACATATTTTGCAGACTCTCTGCGAGCAGCAGTGACCCACAGAAATCCTGAGTAGGTATCTATACTTACATGAAGATGGCTGTATGGTGCAAATGGAGCATAGTGTGTAACATCCATCTGCCACAGCATGTTTGCCTTTGTACCTCGAGGATTAACTGCAAAGGGGAAAGAAGCTGGGGTGTCTGCACAATGAGGGCAGCTCCGCACAATATTTTGTGCAGAGGCATGGGTAATTTTGAATTGTTTGGCTAGCACCTTGGCAGACTGGTGAAAAAATCCATGGCTCTGAATTGGATCATCAAAAGTGGACACAGGCACTTTAATGCCTGGTCTGCCACTGCATTCCCAGTTGCCAGTGCCCCTGGGAGTTCAGAGTGACTTCGTATATGGGCTACAAAGAAAGAGTGCTTTCTTGTAGTCAATAATTGCTGTAAGGCAAGAAAAAGGCTAAGTAAATTGCTGTCAATTTGGGTGGTGATGCAGGCAGCTGGGAGCTGTGCAATCAGATTATATGTATACATAGTATCCACCACCAAGTTGATGGGCTCAGCTTTAAAGAGAGTAAAAGCTAAATTTACAGCAGCAACTTCTGCTCTTTGTGCAGAAGTTTGAGGAAGGGTGAATTTAGTCTGCCAAGCTCCAGAGGGGTCCTGATAAGCAACGACTCCTCGGCTTGGACTTCCATCTGTAAACAAAGTGATGGCTTCCTTAATTGGAGAACGGCTTTGCAGGGACCTCAGCTTATGAGGAAAAGTAAATAGTAAAGTGAGGCGAGGATCCTTTGGAGCACTGTAAAACACCTCCCCCACGTAGTCCTGAAAGGCAATTTGAAAGTCAAAAGAGGTAGACAATAGGAAATCATGCTGCCCTTTGTCAAGTGGTATATGCATGGCAACTAAGTCCCATCCTGTGAGGTGGGTAGCTCGCTTGCGTGCTATCATGATGAGATCTGTGATAGCTGCTAGGAACGGATAGACATTCCTTGGTGGGGTGGAATGCATGTGGAGCCATTCTATGATAGCTATTCTATCTTTTTCCATTGGGGTAAACAAAACTCCAGTAGGTGTGTGAGGAGTGGGAAGAATGGCTAGCCGGAGAGGGCTGAAGGTGTGAGGTCTATCAACAAACTGGCCTCTAAGAATGTGGTTTACTTGGGTTAAAGATTTCCTGGCTGCAGCACTTATCAAAATCTCATCTCCTGGATGTTGTGCACCTCTTAGTAACTCAAAGAGAGGTTTAAGGAGATCCGTGGATAGTTTGAAGTGGGGCCGAGCCCAATTCAAAGTTCCCAGAACCTTTTGCAATTCAGCTAAATTGGTTTTTGCTGGCAGGGTGAGTTCTGGGATCTCGGGTGCTGCGTGTGAGCGCAGAAGCTTTAGACCCAAGTAGAGGTAAGGCTCCACTTTTTGAACCTTTTCTGAGGCAATGATCAAGCCTGATTGCTTCAGGATTTGGGTGAGCCTGGTAAAATGCTCTGGGTTCAAGTCTGGTGCTGATATCAATAGGTCATCCATGTAATGGAAGACCAGGACTGTGGGAAACTCTTTCCTAAAAGGTTCTAGTGCCTGTTTCACAAACATTTGACATAAAGTCGGACTGTTTAACATTCCCATCGGTAACACCTGCCAGGCATACCGGGATGTGGGTTGTTCGTGATTTAGTGATGGAACAGTAAAGGCAAATTTCTCCCTATCGGAAGGGGCTAAAGGGATGGTAAAGAAACAGTCCTTTAAATCTACCACAAGCAGCTTGTAGTGTTGAGGAAGAAGGTTAGCGTTTGGCACACCACACTGGAGTGCCCCCATGGGACAAATTCGTTTATTAATTTGTCTTAAATCTTGAAGAAATCTCCACCCCCTTTTTTCTTTTTTATTACGAATACTGGGGTGTTCCAAGGGCTGGTGGTTGGAGCTATGTGGCCAGCTTGCAACTGTTCCTGGACTAACATCTGAAGTGCAGACAACTTTTCCTGTGGAAGTGGCCATTGGGGCACCCAAACTGGTTCCCCTGGAAGCCATGTTAAAGGCTGGGCAGTTTTGGCCATGCTTATAAATCTAGGGACACTTGGAGATCTAGTTGCTTCAAGAGGTCTCTTCCCCACACATTAAAAGGCAATGGCATGACATATGGACGAATTCGCACTGGGGACAGGTTTGGGCGAAACACTCGCAGCCAGTGCTTGCTCTGCCTGGCTGCTTTTGTCCCTCCAATTCCCCACAACTGTTTTACCTGTTCCGTGGGCCAAACCGCAGGCCACTCGATCTCCTGATAACTGTTACGTCTGCTCCGGTGTCCAGCAAACCTGAAAAAGGCAAGCTTTCCAAATTTATAGTGAGCATTGGGCGCTCCTGCCCAATGCATTGGGTATAGGCTACAACGGTTTGCTCCCCCTGAACCCCTGGGGAGCCCATGGCACTGCTGGTCTGAGGAATCAAGATCAACTGTGCTGGGGATTCTCCTTCCTCCAGCACTTGGGGCAAAGTAGACCAGAGCTGCATTTTTACAGCTCCTTGGTGACCTGGGTCAATGATCCCTGGGATGACAAATATGCTGCGCTTTCCCATGTGTGCGCGTGGAAGGACAAGCCCAAGATGGTCTTGAGGCAAAGGTCCTTGAATTTGGCTTTCCCCCCCCTCACTTCCCCAGGCAGGGACAGGTGAACGGCTGCTTGCAAAGACAGATCAATCCCTGATCTGGGCTCTGCCTGGGGTGCCTCTGGTTTTTCTGGGGCTATGGAGTGGGGTCCCCTTTTTTGTCCTGGGTCTGGGGAAGACCCGATTAGGCGTTTCCCGCCCGATTGCTCCTGCACTGGCTTGCCCAATGAAATCCTCTGCCACATTTGGGACACTTCTTTGGGGGGCGCCGGGGGGTGACTGTGGACTTGCAGTCCCGGAAAAAATGTCCTGGCTGCTTGCACCGAAAGCAATTGCCTCGCGGCTTTGAACCCTGGGTAAGGGCAGCCGCAAGCAGGCCCATTTTGTGGGACTCAGTCCCAATGTCCTGGCATGTTTTAATCATGTCAGCCAGGGATGGATTGGTGGCTGCCAGTGGCTGTAACGCCTTTCGACAGTCAGCATTGGCATTGTCCTTTGCCAGCTTCAAAAGCAACTCTCCCGCTGCTTCAGGATTATCTATCTGCCTTCTAATTGCTTCTGTGAGCCTGTTAATAAAATCTAAGTAAGGCTCAGTGGGACCCTGATGAATGTTGGTAAAGCTGAGAGTGGGGGTGCCTGTGGCTGGAATTTTGGCAAAAGCACGCTGCATGCAGTGGCTTACTACCTGCAGTGTGGCATCTGGGAGCTGGGCTTGGGCCATGATGGCTGAGAATGCTCCATCTCCTGTCAATTGGTCGACAGTGTACTGCCCTCCCCCTGCTGCAGCACGGGCAAGAGCAAGCTGCTTAAGTTCACTCTCCCACACTACATATTGTGCTGCAGTCAAGATCATTCGCATGACCTGTTTCCAATCTGTGGGAAGGAGGGTGTACCCATTGCCCAAGGCCTCAAGCAGGCCCCTGACATACGTGCTCTGTAAACCTGTGTCAGTTACAGCCCTCCGAAGGTCTCTTATGACCGAGTAAGGAAGGGAATTGTATGTGACCACATTTTGTCCCTGGGCATTCTGCGCCCTGGTGATTGGGCAGACTGCCACTAAGGAAGCTAATTCTTCCCCAGACAGCTCTCCACTCCGCTTTGCCTCCTCCACCATCCGCTGAACTGCCCCAAGGGGTGCCCCTTCATTACGGGATTCCAGCGGTGGTGGTGGGCAGATTTGGTGATAGGGTGGTGGTGGCCCCGAGGGCTGAGGCGCAGCTATTGTGGGGGCAAGGGGCAGAGGGGCAGTCTCCTGCACTGCCTCGGAGGGTCCACAACTTTCCACTGCCTCGCAGCAGAGAGACCATGTGTGCAACACCTCTACTGGGGCACGAGGTGCCTCGTGCAATACCTGCCCAATGCAGGCCCACTGTGAGGGCTGTAAGGAACCCTCTTCAGGGTACCAGGGGCATTTCTCCCACACCCCTTGCAATAGCTCTACTACCTGTTTCCTGGGGACTGAATGACCCACCTTCCTCAATAAAAATTCTAGCTCATGGCAATGTCTCCCCTGTGGGCCAGACAATTTGGCTCCCATGCTTACCCTTAGGGATCCTGTAGCAGGATGAATCGACTAGTCTTCGGCCTTTACCTAGGCGGGGTGAATGGGGGTTTGAAGGCTGTTTCAGGTCTCAGTTGTCGTCTGTCGAGGTCCCCGTACGGGCCACCATATGTAGCAATGAAACAGTCACACACAGCAGTTCTGTAGAGTGCCCTCCCATTCACTGGGCAGCCAGCCTTTTTATTGATTATACATTCAGACAACAGTCAGAGAAGGAGGTAGAAAATCATTGACAGCAAGAGGCTTCCTGTGGACCCTTTGTTCATTGTTCAGGGGCTTATCAAGAGTGCCAGAAAATGTGTGAGATACAGGCTTTTCCTGCTAATTAGCTTGGGAGACAGGAACCTGATGGTATCTTGTTTACACGGGGCTTAGCAAGGAAATCTTACCATTCTGATGGGGCATCCCCGCACAAACAGATATGGCAAGGCTTCACCTGTTTGTCCAGCTCTCTGAGTCATGACCTTTTCCCAAAGGGAATTGTAATCTCTTCAGGAATCTAGACCAGAAACCTTATCAGCCACGATCCCTGTGTTTGAGTACACTTTTTAAAGATTAGAAACAATTTCTTTCAAAGTTTGTTGAACTTCCATGGTGGGAGTGTATTGTAGTTGTTGATATTGTTGTTGTTGTTGTTGTTCAGAGGCCTCTAAGCATACCAATCTTCCAAAAGTTTTACTACTTGGTCCAGGTTTTTCCTTTTCCTCTTTCCTCACCCATGCAGGTTGTGAATGTATGTCCTTTAAACCACTTACGCATAGGGCTTCATCAACAACCATAAACTTAACTAAAAATGGCTCAAAAATTAATGTTCAAGTGTTATTAATAGAAAAGAAGAAAACAGAGAGGTCTCAGTAGGAAATAGAGGATTACACCAACTTCCATCAGTTCTTATGTACATTCCTTTTAATCACCAGCAGATGGAGCACTTCCTTAATGTAGTACCCGGCTATATTCTTAGCTGCCTCAGGACGCAGTTTTCTTGATAAATATATTTTAAGATCCTTCAGAATCCTCCAAATCTTTAAAATGCTTAATTCTAAGATGCTTGTTGTTATAAGTATGTGGCAATCACATTCCCCAGTGTTATTTCAATACACGAGTATATCTCTGAAGAATCCATGCTGTTTAATTGTACTGAAGCATTTTAGTAATCTCCGACAACCAAGACAGCCGAGACTAGCGTCCTGCCGTGGCCATGTCAAACCACGCCCCCCAGCAATGTCTGAAGTCTGAGTGACTGAGGGCCAGTAGAAAATGTACCCCATCATTTGCAACTATTTTCTGCCGACCCTACAACAGGAGTGAGAATGCACCTGGATGCTTCAATCCCCTTTGTCTTGACAGAATAATATCCATCTTCAGCCTCTCGGTAGGAGACCTGGAGCACCTCCCGATCAAGTCCCCAAAATGAGGAGGTGTAAGAAGGGAAACACCTTTCTGACTTCCCTCTTGTGTCTGCTTTGAGACTTGAGCTCTGCAAGGGAAAGGGGGACCAGATCCACTTCAACACCCCCAAATCCACAAAAACAAGAGGAAATGTGTTGTTTCTTTTCAATTTAACAACAGTCCGAGAGAGCAACGGGATCTATTCTCCTCACTATACAATATGTCTAACCAAGGAATATTCTTTCAATTTGTGGTCATATAGCCTCAGAGGAGGGTGAATATGGTGGGTTTCTTAGGATGCTGTAATTGGGGAGGACAATTTCTAATGTGCAATTTTATCACCATAATGTGTATGTTAATAATTAGAGTGTATGAGGTACAGAGGTGTTGCCCTAAAAATGAAGACCGTTGTGTCAAGATGCTTTAAAGGTGTAATGTGACATGACAGTACTTCTAGCAAGTATTGCCTTTGGTGTGCTCTTTCATGTTGATTAAGGCCATTGTTATTGTTGATCTTTCTGTATCACAAGGTTCCTTGTATCCTCTTGTATTAACATGTTCCATATATTAAGCATTTGCTGCTCCTTAGATGCTTGATCAAATTTCCATTAATTCCATTTAATTTCATTCAACATTCCATTTACCTTCTGTGGTTTTCCCCTAGGTCTGCCTGTTGAATAAGGCTACTGCTCTCCCTGCAGATTTTCCCATATTTCATTTGTCATATTTTATTTATTTATTTATTTATTTATTTATTTATTTATTTATTTATTGTTGCATTTATATCCCGCCCGTCTTCAAATTTGAACTCTAGGCGGCTAACAACGAGGTGACATGCGCCAACACACAAATCAACAATCAACAATTAGGAAAGGACAATAGACTAATTAATACAGTGAACAATATAAAAACATATAAAAACACTATCACACCCCAGGATTGCCAGGAAAAGGCGAAGTACCTATCAATTAAGCTTCGAGCTAGAAGCTATTGAGCTGTTGATGGCGGGGGGGGAAAAGAGTCATATGCTCTCTCCCCGTCGTGAGAGTTTTTGGTGTAAAATTAGGCTACAAAAGCACCTCTTTCAACATTCTGTGCACCTCTATGGTTTCTCCCCAGTATGAACACTTTAATGAAAACTAAGATGATGACTTCTGCTGAAGCTCTTTCCGCATTCCATGCATTTATATTTTTTTCCCTGTGTGAGTTAGTTGATGTCTACTAAGGATACTGGTTTGGCTGAAGCTCTTTCCACATTCCATGCATTTATATGGTTTCTCCCCAGTGTGAGTTCTTTGATGTACATGAAGCGCATTACTGTGGCTGAAACACTTTCCACATTCCATGCATTCATATGGTTTCTCCCCTGTGTGCGTTCGTTGATGTGAATGAAAGCTACTGTTTACACTGAAGCGCTTTCCACATTCCATGCATTCATATGGTTTCTCCCCTGTATGAGTTCTTAGATGTAAAATAAGACTATAATTGTGACTGAAGCACTTTCCACAATCGTTGCATTCATAAGGTTTCTCACCTGTGTGAGATTTTTTATGTGAACTAAGGGCACTAATGGTACGGTAACTCTTTCCACATTCCATGCATTCATATGGTTTCTCCCCTGTGTGGCTTCTTATATGTGACCTAAGGACATGGCTGCGATTGAAGCTCCTCCCACATTCCATGCATTTATATGGTTTCTCCCCTGTGTGGGTTATATGATGTTTCCTATATGAGCTATTGTCACAAAAGCTCTTCCCACATTCCAGACATTTATATGGTTTCTCCCCAGTGTGAGTTCTTTGATGTAAATTAAGGCTGTTGTTGTGACTGAAGCTCTTTCCACATTCCAGACATTCAAATGGCTTCTCCCCCGTATGGGTTCTTTGATGCAATTTAAGGCTCTTGTTGTGACTGAAGCTCTTTCCACACTCCTTGCATTCAAATGGTTTCTCCCCTGTATGGGTTCTTTGATGTAAACTAAGAGTTGCCTTCTCTCTGAAACATTTCCCACATTCCATACATCTATATGGTTTCTGCCCGGTGTGAGTTAGTTTATGTCTACTGAGGATACTGGTTTGGCTAAAGCTCTTTCCGCATTCCATGCATTTATATGGTTTCTCCCCTGTATGGGTTCTTTGATGTACATTAAGTTTACTGCTGTTGCTGAAATTCTTTTCACATTGCATGCATTCATATGGTTTCTCCCCTGTGTGGATACGCTGATGATTACTAAGGGCACCATTTTGGCTGAATCTCTTTCCACATTCCATGCACTTATATGGTTTATCCCCAGTATGAGTTAATTGATGTCTACTGAGCACACTGGTTTGGCTAAAGCTCTTTCCGCATTCCATGCATTTATATGGTTTCTCCCCCGTGTGGGTTCTTTGATGTACATTAAGATTACTGCTGTAGCTGAAGCTCTTTCCACATTCCATGCATTCAAATGGTTTCTCCCCTGTGTGGGTTCTTTGATGTGTACTTAGGCTCTTGCTCTTTTGGAAACTCTTTCCACATTCCATGGATTTGTGTAGTTTCTTGTCCATGTGGATGCTTTGATGTGAATCAAGATGACTCAAGCTCTTTTCATATTGTTGATGTTCATATGATGTTTCATGTGAATTACTAGAACTATGCAGAGTTACAGTGTTTTGTTTTTTCATGCCCTGGCTTTCCCTTTGTTGCAAACATTCTTGGTTATATTTCTTCACATGTCAGAAAGTACTTCTGCTAATGACAAACCCTCTCCTCCGTTTGTTTGTTTTAAATATGGTCAGAAATTCATAAACATCAGCTCCTTGAGAGACTAGAGATGTGTTTCCCTCTTTTTTGCTCTCTGCCTCTTTCCTCCTTTTGGGTGTCACTTCACTCTCAGTTCTTTTCAGTGGCTGTACATGCAGCTCCACATAATCCCGATTCTCCTGTTTGTGACCTGATGGGGGAAAGAGAGATGGAGGAGTACAGCACAAAAGGCAATCTCACTGGACAGCAAGCCAAGGTATTTGCTTTATCCTTGACTGTCATGAGCAAGGGAGGAACCCCACCAGTACACCAAGTCCAATAGAAAAAGAGGGGGAAATTCCTGGTGCTTCCATTCCTTTTTACCTGCGAGTGGGGCCCAAAGGTAAGTTCCTTATCCCCCTTAATAAAAGAGAAGAGGCAGAAGATCCTTCAAAATGGCTGCCCTCTCCATGGGGTCCTAAAATAGCAAAGGAAGTGAAAAGTGAAAGTGAGGTTATTTCCTGAGACCTTCCAACTGGACTAGATTTCCTCAATTATACAGGTAAACAAAAGAAAAATTACACGTGGCTTCATGTTAGCATAATTTTAGTGCAGCTTTGTGAAGAAAACATGGGGATTGTTGAATGCCAGGTGGAACTTAAAATTAATGATTTTTAAATGGATTTTAAAAATTTAAATCATATCATTTAAAAATAAAATGCTTTTTGAGGAATATTATGTAGCACATGGGTTTTGGTAAATAGATTCCATTCCAGTTAATCCCCCATTTATCATGGGGGTTAGGGACCCGACCTGACTTGTGATAAAGGGAAATCCACATTATGCAAATGCTGGGTTGGGTCAGGATTGAGCAGCCTGTTTGGGGCCTCCTGCACTTACCCCAGACCTGGGTTAAGTGCAGGAGGCCCCAAACAGGCCCACACAGCTTGCCCAGGAAAGGAAGGGGCAAGCTGTGTGGGGCAACATGTACTGTGGTCCCGCAATATACCAACATCACCAGTATATGAACCACAATACAGCAGGGGATAACGGTAACCCATTCACAAAGGCTGATTAAATTTGCAGATGATAAATTGGGAGGAGTGGCTAATTCCCTAGAAGACAGGATGAACATCCAGAACAAACTTTACATATTAGAGTGCTGGGTCAAAGATAACAGAATGGGTTTCAACAGAGAGAAATGAAGGGTCCTGCATCTAAGGCAGAAAAATGAATTTGGGATAAAGGATGGGAGACTCCTGGCTAGAAAATAGTACCTGTGAAAGAAAGGGATCTGGGAGTCTGGGTGGACCACAAATTGAACATACAGTAAGTCAGCAGTGATATCGTCCGAACTGGTGGATATCATCTACCTGGATTTTCAGAAGGCTGCTGAGAAACCTGCACAGCCAGGGGATAAGAGGGCAGGTCCTCTTATGGACTGAAAACTGGTTGAGATCCAGGAAACAAAGATGAGGTGTCAATGGGCAATTTTTCACAATGGAGAGAGGTGCAAAGCGGTGTGTTGTTAGTCTGTGGAACATAAGAACATAAGAAGAGCCGTGCTGGATCAGGCCAAAGGCCCATCTAGTCCAGCTTCCTGTATCTCACAGCGGCCCCAGGAATTTTTCCTCCAAGAATCTGTCCAATCCCGTTTTGAAGGCATCCAGGCCAGATGCCATCACCACATCCTGTGGCAGGGAGTTCCACAGACTAACAACGCGCTGAGTGAAAAAATATTTTCTTTTGTCTGTTCTTACTCTCCCAGCCCTCAACAAGCAGTATGTATAACATTCCGGAGATAGGGGAAATTTGCTTAACAGACTCGCCTATGGGGTGAATCTGTACAACATAAAAATGGTCGTGATTAAGGATTACTCTGTTTTCAGTGCATTCCTATGTGAAATTTGTATAAAGGAAAATTTGCTTAACAAAAATATATTTGGAATGAATTAATTCCTTTATACAAGGTACCCCTGTACAGGCCTGATTGATGATGGGAATGCTGTGGAGATTGCTTATTTGGAATTTAGTAAGGTCTTTGATAAGGTTTCCTGTGATATTCTTGCTAAGAAGTTACTAGAAAGTGGGATAGATAGTGCTACTGTTAGGTGGATTTATAATTGGTTGACTGATCGCACCCAAAGGGTGACCAGTGGGGTGCCCCAGGGTTCTGTTCAGGGTCCAGTGCTGTTCAATATCTTTATTAATGACTTGGAGGAAGGAATAGAGAGTATGCTAATTAAATGTGCAGATGATACCGAATTGGGAGGGGTTGAACAGGGCTGTTCAACTTTGAACAGTCAGAGGTCTACTTTTTCCGGCCCAAATTGCCTGAGGGCTACTATGCTAAAATGTCTACTTACGGATTTTATCTGTTCCGAGCACATGCTCATAAGTAAAAAAACTTTTTTGAGTAGAGCAGCGGTTTCCCATAGGAATGTATTGAAAACCAATTAGTCCGTTCTGGAGGGAACAGATTTCAATGTGCCATGGCCCTTGAACTGCCCCGCTCGGCTGAGACAGTGTGCTGGCAGAACCAGAACTTTGCTGGGGCAGTGCTGGTCCTTGGGATGGGGGAGGGAGGGGTGGAGAACCTATCCCCTCACTTTTTTTATTGATGGCCAGTGGGCTACTTTTGAACCCTTTGTGGGCTACCGGTAGCCCGCAGCCTACCTGTTGTGCAGGCCTGCCCTAGAGGATAGGATGAAAATCCAAAATTACCTTGGCAGATTACAGCGCTGAGCCAAAGCTAACAGAGTGCGGTTCAACAGAGGGAAGGTAGGGTGCTGCATCTAGGTAAAAAGAATGAATTGCACAGATAATGGCTGAAGGGGAGGTGTTGGGCCAGTAGGGGCTCCTTATCTGGATCACTTGTGGTTCACTGGAGGTCAGAGAAGGATTGAGGTCCTACCATTGGTCACCCAGAGACCTGGAACATCCGGTGCCTAGAAAGGCCCTCGGAGGACCCAAAAATGCTTTCAAGCAGTCCTGAGGTTACTTCCTGTTTTCCGGAAGTCACTTCAAGTTTGCAGGGAAGCCCTTTTGGCCCCTCTGTTGGGCCCGAGAAGGCCCTTGATGGCCCTTTCACGGCAGCACCAAGCCTGGGGTAAGTGCTAGAACCCCGTGGCACAGTGGTTAAACGCCTGTACTGCAGGTAAAACTGTGCTCACGACCTGGGGTTCAATCCCAGGTAGCAGGCTCATGGTTGACTCACCCTTCCATCCTTCCGAGGTAAGTAAATGAGTACACAGCTTGTTGGGGGGCAATGTGTAGCCTGCATACTGTAATTAAAAACTCTAAACCGCCCAGAGACTACTTGAAGTTGAATGGGGTGATATATAAGCAGAAGACTTTTTACTTGGAGACCTGAAACAGGCCTTCCCCCTTTACCCAAGGGGGCTTTTTAAATATATACTGCAGTCCCACGATATGAAACACAAAAGGGCAAGGGGTTACTGTATCAAAATTTGAAAAATATTTTATCTAGTCTTTGAGGTACCCCAGTTTTAAGCTTGGAGATGATGCATCTCCCTCATGGTTTGTAACCTGTGATGGACTTTTCCTCCAGGAATCTGTCCAATCCCCTTTTGAAGGCATCCAGGCCAGATGCCAGCACCACCTCCTGTGTCACAGAGTTCCAGGAACGCGTTGTAAGTCTATAGAACTCCCTGCCACAGGAAAAGTCCATCACGGGTTACAAACCATGATGGAGATGTGTAATCTCCAGTCTTAAAACCAGGGTACTTCAAGGGCCAGATGCAGGGGAGTGGTATCAGGAAACAGATATCTAGTCTCCTGCGCTCCCAGACGCATCTGGTGGGGCCACTGTGAGGTACAGGAAGCTGGACTAGATGGGCCGTTGGCCTGATCCAGTATGGCTCTTCTTATGTTCTTATGTTATGTGAGCGTTGACTGTAATTCTATCAAAGAAAGCTGACTGGGTGGTAATTATTTGCATCCTATTCCCCCCACCTTTTTTTTTTTTTTTTTTGAAGATGGGGGCTTCCTCTGTTCTCTAGGACTTCTCAAAGATTATTGCCAATGGCTCTGAGACTATTTCTGCCAGTTATTTTAATATCATTGGATGTTATTCATTTGGCCCAGGAGACTTAAATTCATTTAATGTTTCCAGGTGTTTCTGCATTACCTCTCTACCTATTCTATGTTGCAATTCCCATCCTAACTTATCTACTCTGTGATACACCTGTGATAAAGCTAAAACATTTTGGATTAAAATACACACTTGGCTTGTGTGCATAGAGATTTCAAACAAAAAATGCTCTTACTAATTATAGTATGAGAGATCTTAGATAAGCAAAACATTTATTTAATATTACATATGACAGCAGCGAGGATGGTATGGGCACAATACTGCAAAAATGAAGGAATACCAATTGATGAAGGAATAATTAACACACATGCACTAGTGACATCCCAGCTGGACTACTGTATTGAGCTCTATGTGGGGCTACCAATGAAAAGGCTCAGGAAACTTCAATGGGTCCAAAACGCAGCAGCCAGACTGCTGATTGGGGCGGAGTACAAATATCACATTACACCCCTATTCAGCTCCACTGACTGCCAATCAGCTATTGGGCACAAATCAGTGCTAAGCTTGACCTACAAAGCACTGTATGGCCTGGGTCCTAGCTACCATAAAGATAGAATCTCACAGTATGAACCAAATCGGGTGCGAAGGCTCTTCTCTCTCTAGAATTATAAAGTTGGAAGAGACCTCAAGGGCCATCCAGTCCAACCCCCTGCCAGGCAGGACCCCGCATCACAGTATTTCTGACAGATGGCCTATCACTTGCCTTGACCTAGGCACAATGTTTCTGTTGATACAACCAAGAATTGCATTGGCTTTCCTGATCGCCGCATCACACTGCTGACTCATGTTCAATTTGTGGTCCACCGAGACTCCCAGATCCCCTTCACAGGTACAATTTTCCAGCCAGGTATCTCCCATCCTATATCTATGCAATTCATTTTTTTAACCTAGATGTAGCACCCTACATTTCCATCTGTTGAAATTCATTCCGTTAGCTTTGGCCCAGCATTCTAATCTGTCAAGGTCCTTTTGGATTTTCATGCTGTCCTGTAGGGAATTAGCAACCCTTCCTAATTTGGTATAGTCAGCAAATTTAATTAGCATACTCTTTATTCCTTCCTCCAAGTCATTAATAAAGATTATTGAACAGCACTGGACCCAGAAAAGAACCCTGGGGCACCCCACTGGTCTCACCTCTCCAAGCTGAAGAGAGGCCATTCATGATCACCCTTTGGGTGCGATCAGTCAACCAATTACAAATCCACCTAACCATAACACTCTCTATCCCACTTTTGACTAACTTCTTGGCAAGAATACCATGGGGGACCTTATTGAAGGCCTTACTGAAGTCCAGATAAGCAATATCCACATCATTCCCTTCATCTACCAGGCTAGCAATATCCACCACATTCCCATCATCTTTCCATTCCATTACCCTCACAGGTGCATCTCAGGGGAACCCATGAAACCTTGTCTCATGGGAACCCTTCTCGGCTGCTGTGCCAAGACTCTGGAATCCCCTCCCACTAGAGGGCAGAACTGTCTCATCTCTGTTGTCTTTCCAGAAACAGGCAAAGTCCTTTCTCTTTCTCTTCAGGCAAGCATTCCATGAACTATGGACTACCGATTATGTGTCTTTTGTAGGAATCTGTAGGATCACATAGACTTTGCTTAGATCTACTTATAACCTTATGTGATTACATTGACGCTATGTTTTCAAAGTTAGTTTCTATCATACATAACTTTGCATGGAACTTTACCCTCTTTTTAAGTGCTCACATTTTCTTGTACGCTTAATGCAACATTGACTTTTAATTCTGTAAGATGTTCCTCAATTCGATGTTAAAATAAGCACTGGCTAGTTTTTGATTACATAGAAAATGATCAAAATTTCATTTTCAAAATGCAGCTAAGAGCATTCCATGGGCGATGGGCCCCATCAATCCAGGAAAGGACAAGGAACTGCCCAGTGTGCAGCCTCAGCTGTTCAGCTGCTCTGGAAGGATTTACAAAGAGAACCCGGGCAGTTGGAACTTTGTGCCCTGAGACCAAACTTTGGGGAATCAGTTACCCACTTCCTTGGAACCTGGACAAAGCTGATCAAGAGCTCTTCTCTCTCATGGTATGAACGGGATGTAAAAATGTTATGTGTATTGTGTGAATGAAACCCTCCTTATTTGCTCTGTAATTGATAAGAAAGTATATTCATTTGCACTTAATGTTGTGCCTTACGAGGGCCTTTGTTGTCTGTGGATAGTGATTGTCCTCCTTCGGACACAAAAGAAAGAGCAATAATCTGTTTGGGGACAAAAGGAAGGTGCCACTCACCTCAAGGTCCTCTCTGACCCACAACTGGTGTCACAGAAGATCTGGTGGCAGCTGCCCACAATGGCTCTTGGCGATGGTTGAACCCTTATCTAAGTTTCTCAACAGATTGCATCCTATGAAGTGAAAGGTGGTGCTTCAGACCCAAAGAAAGAAAGAAATCTCACCTGCCTTGGAAATGTTAGGAGAGATTTTGAGTTGGAGTCTTCGCTTTTGGCCTTCAGGAAAGTCACGTGGGTTCAGTTCAGTTTCCTCCCCTCCTTCGGAGAAAAGGAAAAAAGGTCAGTCTGGAGGCTGCTTGATTAAAGGAAACCAGAAACCTGTCCCTCCACGACATATCTTTGTTCTTTTTTACATCTTGTAGGGCTACAAGTCAGTGAGAAAAGTAAGATATTCTATAAAGGAACAGGAAGGCTGGGAGGGAGAAAGGAGGAGGAGGAGGAGGAAGGAGGGCCATCTCCCAAACTCTGAGACAAAATCTTGACAATTTCATTTAATTGTGCAAAATGTGCTTTCCCACCTGAAAACCCTTTCAGGAGGTTTAGTGGGCTGAGAGGTCCTCCTTGGACTTGGGGAGACCCGGGTTCAAGTCCTGAGTCATTTCAACTGATGCTTCCACAGCCTTGAGAGATCCTTCAGGATTGGCTCCAGAGGAATAAGTTGTTCTCGCTCAGTTTTTCAATCCCGATCACCCGATGCAAAGCCTTCATCGGAAGCCTGGTCCTTGGAGCCCTTTTTGTTTTCGGTGTTTGAAATCTCCGAAACCCCCCCAATCATCTCTCCCTCCCATCCTCAGCAGTTCCTTGGGCCTCTTCCTGCCCTGCCTTCTTTCGGAAGCCCTTTTTATTCCCATGCACGGAAGCCACACAGCAAGGATTTCTCCCAAGCCCAGCGGGGAGGAAAACCATCCCATCCCTTTGCTAATATTTTCTCCTCCCAAAACTCTCTCTCTCTCCCTCTGTGTGTGTGTGTGTGTGTGTGTGTGTGTGTGTGTCTGTGTGTGTGCGTGTGTGTGTGTCTGTGTGCGTGTGTGTGCGCGTGTGCGTGCGTGTGTGTGCGTGCGTGAGTGTCTTGAAGGTCGATCTGGGGGTCTCCCCCTTCGGCCAGGCCTTTTTCCTCACTTGCTCCCCCAACTCAGGTTTTTGGGCAGGCATTGAAAGAGGCGGCAAAGAGGTCGCCAGGCCCAGGCCGGTTCCTTGCCCCACCAGCCCCCTCCTTCTCGCCCAGCTGAGCCCCCCCCTTTTTTGCCCCCACAAACCCCTTTAAGGCCCTCCCCTCCCCTCCCCAGACCCTCCTCCTCCTCCTCTTCCCCCCCCAGGGACCCCCTCCAGACTTTGGGGAAAACAGTGGGGCGATTGGGGGGGGGGAGGAATTGAGATCCCCGTGGCTTTCTCCCACCCACCCCCCTTTTTAACCCCTTCGGTGCCTTCAGGATTGGGGGGGGAGAAGATGGGAGGGGGGGTTCCTCATCCGAGGAGAAGCCTGGAGGAGCCACGCCTGCTGGGAGAAGGGCGTATTTTTTTGGGGGGGGGTCCTGCCTCCAGGGGGTGGGGATCCTGGCAAAAGCCCCCCATTTGGACCCCCCTCCTTTCCCTGATCCCCCAATATTACCCTCGAGACACACACACCCTCAATGGCTCACCTCCTCCTCCTCCTCCTGCCGCGGGAAAGGACAAAGGAGGGCCCCCTTTGCGCATGCGTCCCTTAGAGACCATAGAGAGGAGGGAAGGAGGGAAGGGCGCCTCTCAATCCTCTTCCTGGTCCCTGTTTCTGGAGGTGGGGGGAAGGCAGAGCTACGAAGATGGTAGAGAGGCTCTCCTCCCCTTCAAACAGGACCTCTCCTCCGGTCTGTGGTGGTGCAAAAGGGGGAGGTTTTCATTGGGGGGGGTTGGGGGGCAGGGGCTGCTCCATGTGATTGATGGGATGCAACTGCCCCTTCTCCTGGGGGGGGGCATTTCCGAAGGGGAGGAAGTATTGCCACGAACGGGGGGGGAGGAGAGGGCTTAATGGTCATAAGAGCCTAAGAAGAGCCCTCATGCTGGCTCAGGCCAAGAAAGGCCCATCGAGTCCAGATTCCAGGCTCTCACATTGTGGCCACACCAGATGCGTTTTTCCTGATCCCACTCCCCTGCATCTGGCCCTTGAAGTACCCCGGATACTCAGGATAAAAGTCTCTGCTGCATCCAACCTCACCAGCGAAGAGAGAGCGGACAAAGGAAGGTGCACTGTCGTCCTCAATACGGTGGACTACCACGAGAAGGTTATCACACTTTTAGATGATCAGCATACATATGAAAAACTAAGAAGAGACCCCACCAGCAATTACAAGAAGAAAGTAATAGAATGCTTAAAACTCTTGGAGCAGGAAAACGCAATTGACAGGGTGACCTACCATCGGTTATATCCCGGAGAGACAGTCCCCTGCTTTTATGGACTTCCCAAGATCCACAAGCAAGGAATCCCCCTCAGACCTATTGTCAGCAGTATAAATTCAGTGACTTATAACATCGCAAAATACCTGGCAACTATCCTAGCCCCACTGGTTGGACACACGGACCACCACGTACACAACTCAGAAGAGTTTGTTTCTAAAGTCAGGGAGCTCAAACTGGATACAGAGGAAACCATGGTATCCTTTGATGTTACATCACTCTTTACCAGCATACCCACCACTGATGCGCTAATAATGGTAAAGAGAAGATTAAGAGAAGACAGCACCCTCACCTCCAGAAGCCGCCTCAACCCAGACCAGATAGGCCTGCTCCTGGACCTGTGTCTGAACACCACATATTTCATGTACAGAGGGGACTTCTACAGACAGAAGCATGGCTGTGCCATGGGTTCCCCAGTGTCACCAATTGTAGCAAACCTATACATGGAAGAAGTGGAGAAGAAGGCACTCAACACCTTCCCAGGGACAACACCATCCCACTGGTTCAGGTATGTAGATGATACCTGGGTTAAAATAAAGACGCAGGAAGTACAGGCCTTTACAGACCACATCAACGCAGTGGATCCTAATATTAAGTTACTAGGGAAGACACCCAAGACAACAGGCTGGCTTTCCTGGATTGTGCAGTCACCATCAGACCTGGCCGTGGCCTGGGAGTAGAAGTTTACAGGAAACCCACCCACACAGATCAATACTGTTTGACTCCCACCATCCATTACAACACAAACTAGGAGTCATCAGGACCCTAAGCCACAGAGCAGAGAGCATCCCCACCTCCACAGAAGCCAAGAAGAAGGAAGACAGGCACTTGAAGACAGCACTTAAGGCCTGTGGATATCCAAGGTGGGCCTTCAACAAAGCAGTGGGCCATCCCAGAAGAACAAGGGATCAGTTTGAGACCCAGACCCGACGGAAGAACCTGGTCATTCCTTACATGGCGGGAGTGTCGGAGAAGCTTAAAAGGGTTTTTGGCAAACACCACATCCCTGTTTATTTCAAACCCATGAACACACTAAGGCAGAGACTTGTCCACCCAAAGGATCCGATACCAAACCATAAAAGGAGCAATATAGTATATGCAGACCAATGCAGTGAAGAGTGTTCAGACCTCTACATCGGAGAAACTAAACAGCCATTAAACAGAAGGATGGCCCAACATAGGAGGGGTAACAGCTCAGGACCAGAATCAGTAGTACACCTCCATTTGAAGAACAAAGGCCACTCTTTCAAAGATGAGGATGTACACATATTAGACAAAGAAGAGAGGTGGTTTGAGAGAGGAGTAAGGGGAGCCATTTATGTTAGCATTGAAAATCCCTCCCTCAACAGAGGTGGTGGGCTCCGGCATAGTCTATCTGCTACTTATCAGGCTGTACTTTCCAAAGTACCCAGGCAAATCAAGGAGCCTTCACCACCAGGTCACAGCTAAGGACCCATTCTTGATGGGTTTCAGCACCTGAGGCCATTGTTTACCTTAAGGCCATGGACACTAATGTCTCCCTAAGGATTCAGGCTATTGTTCATCTTATGAGCCAATCAGACTAGGGGACAAGAGGTTAAGCTGACTATAAGAAGGTCTCCGTGCACCAGCTGTATTCAGACCGATGAAGCTGTTTGGATGAACAGCGAAACGTTTCTATCTCTCAAAAAGAAGTCCAGTAGCCATGACTCAACTCCCAGTTACTGTAAGCATGGCAAAAAAGAAAAGTGCAGTGGGAAAATCCTTCCCATGCTACAGACCAGCTTTTTGAAAAAGGACAGTAAAGCTAGGAGGAGATGGAGGCAGTAGGAAGAGAGGAAGACCAACTTGAGATTGACCCTCTCCATTAAGGAAGCCATGGATATCAGCAGGGCTGCTGACTGCACCTACGGAAGGTCAGTTCGTTTGTGCCTTCGTTTGTGCATTCGTTCATTAAGTTGTTCTAAACCACCGACGGCACGGCTGCAAGAAGCACCAACTTCTCGGATGAAGAAGTTGCAGTGCAGGGCCAAGAGGCCATCAATGTCCACTTTCACAAATGTTAATAAATCCTGCTCTTCCTGGGCCCACAGCATCAACACCTCAAGAAATTAACCATTCTACTTATTTAAGAATACCTTTGGATGGTGTGGGGTGGGTGGAATGCCTCCTTGTTGAGACAGCAGTGCTCTTGTGGGAGGTCAGCGAGGGTTCTCCATGGTGAGGAAGGCCTCCCAGCCTCTTTGGAGATGACTTCTTCCCCTTTGGATCTTGGCTGCTTGGCCCGAGACCTAGTGGTCTCAGCCACTCCAAGGGCCATATTTGGAGGGGCCCCGGTGGGATCCAGAGAGGCGGCCTGGAGGGGCCCTGGGCCTGATCCACCAGGGCTCTAATCTGCTCCATTGGGATCTAGGGAAAGTGGGCTTATGGTGGGGAGAGGGTGGTGTGGGGGGCGGTCTCTGGGTCACCAATGGTAGAAGCCCATTATCCCTCCCTCTCCTCCTCCCCCCCAAAGGGGCGATAGTACCATGGGCCAGGGGCGTCCCTCCCTCCTTCTCTCCCTCCCTCATGGCCTGAGTTATCTCTTCTCCTCCTGCTCTTCACCGTCACTGCCACCATCTTGGCGCAAACATATTAACTGCCCGTGTTACTTTCAACATTTTGAAAATAAATTAAACAATTGGGAAGAGAAATCACTGCACGGACAACACTGGAGAAACATTGATGGAAAGCTTAATAACTCAATAGATGCGTGCTAAAAACCGGGGACCATTAAGAAAGAAACCAAAGGCTTGATTTTTGCTGCACAGGAACAAGCACTCCAACTCAATGTGATAAAAAGCTAAGATTCACAGACTTTGTACGCAAAGCAAACATTAACTCTGCCAAGAAAAACAGGAAACTGTGTTACACCTCATCTAGGAATGTCCCAGGACTGCACAAGCAGATTACAAAATGAGCTAGGAAAATGGAATTGAAAAGCACAGAAACTGGTGAACACGCAGCATGCGCAGGCCCCCAAAAGTAACACGATCAGTATGTATTTACAACAAGGAACTAGAGGCAATGGATTATTGGAAGTACAGCAAGCAGTGGAGTCATGACCAATGAACTCCTTTTCTTATGGGATCGTCCAAGTGGTTTCTAGGAAAAAGTGGCAAGGGCCCTGGGCCTGATCCACCAGGGCCCGGATCCACTCCACTGGGATACCGGGGTGGAAAGGGGGCTTCTATGGGGGGGGAGAGGTTGGGGAGGAAGGGGGTCTCTGGGTCACCACTAGGTGGACCTCAACCACACCTCCTCCCCCAAAGACCTCCAGGGGAGCCACTGGTCACCCGTATGGGGCAGAGGAGCCCCCACTGGCCTAACACATCCCTCCAGCCCCACATCCCACAGCCACCCCCTGGACCCCTTTTCCATCCCCCACTCCCCCTGTTATGCCCCTCGGGATGCCTGAGACCATAGAGATGGGAGGAGGGGGCCTCTTCTCACTCTCAGTTCCTATGGGAGGAGTGTGTGTTGGGGGGAGTGAATCTCTCTACTGTTTTCCTAGTACTAGGTTCTCCCCCTCTGGCAACCCCAATCAAGGGGCCCTTCAATTAAGAGGGAGGGGGAGACTAAGTAAGCCTCAATGAGGAACTCCCCCCTCCCTTTAGTGTCTCCCCCTGTGACCTTTTTATTTATTTTTACAACTTTTGCCCCTACTGCTTCCTGGGCCTCTGGAGGCAGGGGAAGGTAGCTCTAGGAAGGTGGTAGAATGAGGGTTTGAGACACGTGACCCCCCCACCCAAAAAAAACCATACAAGGCTAGGTCTAGGAGCTCTTCCCTCTGGTGTGTTCCAAAGAGAACCTGCGGTTGCCCAAAAAGGACCCAAAGGGGGAGGAGTCTGCCTTAATACTCCTCAGATCTGCCCCACCTTTGGCTTCTGCCCCCAACTCCATCTCTCTCTCACACACACCCCTTCTTAATACTAATGATGATTGCAATTCTTGCCACCGTGCTAGGAGAAATATAAACCTCCTCACCATTTCACCACTTTCTTGCTATTATTTCCCCCGAAGAAACATTCCATCTTCCTTTTCCCACAAGAACACACTTAAAAAAAACCTAATGGTTGAATAAAACTCCCAGAGGCCTTTGTGACTTGCTGTTCTGGCCAGGATTTCTGGGAACTGCACCCGGAGAACCCCTGGGGGACCTCCTCTGGGAACGCCTGGCGTATGATTGATGAAAGAGTTTTGGAGAACCGCAAAGCCTGCCCCTTAAATGTGGAATCCCGTTTGGTCTGAAGACAGCCTCTGCCTCGAAGCCATGGTCTGCTCCCCACAGCTGGACCCAGGGATCGGCTCTCCTGAGGTCCAAGCGGAAATGCCTGCCTCATTTCTGGGCCTTTGTCAGGTGAGGAATGCAAGGCCGTGCATGAGGCGAACCACCAGAGGGACACACACAAAATGGAGGCAGGTTCGTTCAAATCAATAGCCAAGGACTTTTCTATGGGTCCAGAGAAGCTGCAGGTTTTGGAGAAACGAGAAGTTGGGGCTGGGAGGCAAGAGGAAGGTGGACTTGTGTGTGCTGAAATAAATGTGTCATGTGCAGGAACGAGATTGGTAGGGCTTGCAGGCTCTTTCAGAGGAAACAGCCACATGGGTGCAGGAGTCCAGCCCAGAACCAACACCGGTTGAGGACTCCACCCCAGCACTGCCCTAGCATCAGGGTTGTCTCTAGGAAGAAGATGGTGAGGGACAGGGCCCGTGCCTGGATCCTGTCAGCGGTCGTGACCAGACATCCACCCTGTGGCAAAGGACGGGCCATCCTATGAGCCAAGGGCCCCCTGGTAAGTATGTGTGCCTTGAGTGAATGGTGGCATGAAAGAAGCCCTTTCGTTGGTTCGTTAGGATTGTAGTTAATAGGCAATAAAAATGAAATCATCAGGGGTAGGTCTGTTTGGCTCTGAGTCGGGGTCTGCTGGACCTGAGGCCACCAGGGAGTGCAGCCGGTGGGGCTTGCTACTCACTTAACACTAGAAGCTTACACTCCCTGCTCTTTGCCTCCACAACAGGAGACTTGGAACTCTGAAGCTCTGGCCATGAATCTTGCCATTCTGTCAGCCTGCCTACTTGGCTTGCGGCCTCTTTGTGGGACTGTGCTTTTTGGCATTGGATTTTGGACTGGCTGACCACTTGCTCAGTGATTCTTGACCCTTGTGTGATGACGCCTCTGAATCAACCTTGGCCCTGGCTCCCTGTGGTTGGTCTGGTTCCTGCCCATGCCCTCGCAGCTGTTACAGAAATCTTATTCCACTCCTGGTCTCCTTGGCATTCTTAAGTGTCAAATGGCCTATCATTGCCTGGCATCCCACAGTTGGCATCACCTTTGCTCCTCTTACCACCTTCAACTCCCCTGCTTGGCCCCAAAGAGAGGAGGCCCCACCCTGAAACCCGGGAAACTTTGTCAAGTCAGACCCTGCCAATGTCCCTGGATTAAAAGGAAAGAGCCACACCAAGTAGAGAAGGGAGAAAGGGACGCTCTCCCTCCACATGTCCCTCTCTCAAAGTCCACCCAGCATGAGAACCTCTTGATCCCATCCTTGTTATGTTTTGGCATATAAAGCCTTAAATGGCTTAGGACCTAGATACCTGAAGGACCGTCTCCTTCCATATGAATCTACCCGGCAATTAAGATCTGGCCAAGGAACCCTCCTGAGAGAGCCATCCCTCAAGGAGGTGAAAGGGGTGGCTTGTAGGTCTAGGGCCTTCTCAGCAGATGCCCCCAGGTTATGGAACGCCCTCCCAAGTGACATCTGCCTGGCACCAGCACTTATGACATTTCGGCGCCCGACGTTTCGACGAGGTCTCACTCGTCATCTTCAGGCTGGTGTTCTGGCTTCTTTCTTCTTGAAGCAAAGTGTGGTCTCAGTTGAAGTCCTTCTATAAATACTGCTGGGGGGTGTGTGGTTTGCTTGCTCTGTTGCTGATTGTAGGTTCCTTTGTTCCTTTGTTCTTTTGTGATCTGCTGTGTGGCTGAGGCGATCGTTAAGGGATTAACTGCTGATGGCTGTTTAGATGGCTGTTTACATGCTGGTGGGTTAGATGGCTGGTAGGTTCTGGCAGTATCCTGGGCTTTGGTGGAGTGGGGTCCTGTGTCTTGTGAATTCATTTTGGTCTGGCTACGTGTCTGTGGTCTCCCAATGTTTTTTGGGGGTGTGTGAGTGTGCTCCATGTGGTGACTGGAGTGGGGTGCCGCAGTAGATGGTGCAGTCGTGGTTTTGTTATTGGATGGTGGTTTCGTTTCATCTGTGGGAAGGGTCTGGGTTTGTGTTTGGTGTGGATGGAAGGTGGTGGCATCTTGTGTCCTTTTGGACCTGGTGTCAGTCTTTGTGACAGAGGCTCGTCTGTTGACCAGGGCTAGTTTCCAGATGTCAGGCAAGCGGGAGGTGTCATCACGTTTATTCATGTTGTTTGGGTGTTTTCTCTATTTCAATGGCTTCCATGATTATTCGACTGTTGAAGTGTTCAGTTTTGGAGATGAGTTTGGTTCTTTCAAAGTCAATTTCATGACCTGTTGTTTTTATGTGCTGGAAGAGAGAGGAAGATTTTTCTTCTTTTTGACTGCGTTCTTGTGTTCTGCGATGCGTGCGCTTATTCTCCTGTTTGTCTGTCCGATGTATGTGGCTGGACAGACTTTGCATGGTATTTCGTAGACTCCTTGGTTTTCTAGCTCAATCTTGTCTTTGGGGTTTCTTAAAATGTTGGCTATTTTTGGTCGGTGCAAAAGGCTGTCTTGATATTGTGTTTGTGGAGAATTTTGCTGATTTTGTCTGTGGTGCCTTTGATGTAAGGGAGGAGGGCGGTGCCGTTGTTCTCTTCTGTTTCTTGGTTCTTGGGGGTGTTTCCTTTTGGATTAGTTTGGTGATGGTGTTTTTTGGAATCCGTTCGCAATTAAAACATTCGAGAGAGTGTGTAATTCAGTTTTTAGGTGGTCTTTGTCAGCGAGGCGTTTGGTTCTGGAGATGAGGGTTTTTGCTACGGAGTTGATCTGTGCAGGGTGGTGGTGTGATTGTGCATTTAAGTAGCGGTTTGTATGTGTTTTTTTCTGGTAGATGGTATGTCCTAAGGAGCCGCCGGGTTTTTTGTAGATTAGGACGTCCAGGAAGGGAAGTTGGTTGTTGGCTTCTATTTCCATAGTGAATTGTATTTTGGGGTGTAGGCTGTTGAGATGTGTGAGGAAGTTGTTCAGTTTATCTTTCCCGTGTGGCCAGATAACAAAGGTGTCGTCAACATATCTGAGCCAGAGTTTGGGTTTATGTTCGGACTTCTGTAACGCGTTGGTTTCAAAGTGTTCCATATATAGGTTTGCGATGACCGGTGAGAGGGGTGATCCCATGGGTGCTCCTTCTATCTGTTTGTATCTTTGTCCATTGTGGATGAAGTATGTGTTGGTTAGGCAGTGGTTGGTCAGATCTAGGATGTGTTTGGGGGTTGTATTTGTTGTGGATAGCTGTCAAGGCTTCTTGAATGGGCACTTGTGTGAAGAGCGAAACAACATCGAAGCTCACGAGTAGGTCATTGGGTTGTAGGTCTTGTTTCTTTATAATTTCTATGAAGTGGAACGAGTTTTGTACGTATGAAGTGATGGATTCTGCATAGGGCTGGAGTTGTTTGGCAAGAAATTTGGCGAGGTTTTGTAGAGGTGAGCCTATGGAGCTGACTATGGGTCTGAGAGGTGTTCCTTCTTTGTGAATCTTGGGGAGGCCGTAGAGCTTGGGGCATCTGGATGATTTCTCTCTGGGGATGATGCTTGGCTTGATTTCTTCACTTAAGGGAGAGGCTTTTATTTTGGCTTTGGTGGTTTTTTCCAGGTAGGTGGTGGGGTCTGTGTTCAAAGGTATGTAAGCAGGGTCTTGTAGTAGGTTGGATAATTTGGCTTGGTAGTCGGATGTGTTCATCACCACTGTGGCATTGCCTTTGTCTGCTGGGAGAATGATTATGTTGTTGTCTTTCCTCAGGTTGGAGAGGGCTTTTTGTTCTTCTTTGTGTAAATTGCTTCTGGGTGGTTTGCTGGAGCAGAGGACATTGGTGACTTCGAGTCTGATTTTGTTGGCTTCATCTGGGTTGATTTTGGTTAGGCTGGCTTCCACTCCGCATATGATGTTTTCGGTGGGGATGTGTCTGGGGGCGATTGCAAAGTTGAATCCTTTGGAAAGGACTTTGGTCTCTGCGATGGTGAGTGTCCTGTCTGATATGTTGTGAACTGTTTGTTTCATGGGCTGTTGTGTGGGGGTTGGGCTTCTGGCGTTTTTCCAGTTTGTGGAGTTTGTTGGTGTGTGTGTCTGTCTTGTGGGAGGTCTCTGTTTCAGCTCTCCAGGCGGCCAGTTGCTTGGATTTGTTCCAGAGTGTTGGGTGGATTTTGTTGCTGAGTTTGAGGTGGAGAGTGAGTAGGTCTCTGTTGGTTTGATCTAGTAGGTATCTTTTCCTGTGTAGTTCGCTTCTGATTAGGGCTAGTTCTGTTCTTTTCAGGATCCTTTCGCTGGATGGGGTTTTTGAGTGGAATTTCAGTTGGAAGCTTGTGGGGATCACATTTTGTCTCGGCAGTTGCGTAGGAATGCAATGTCACATAAGATGGTGGCTCTTCGGACTTCTAGTTTCTCGTAGGTTCTGGTCAGCTGGAAGGTTTCCTCCCGTAGAGGTCGGATATTTGTTTTCGTAGATTTTCACGGGTATAGGTATGCATGTTAGGGTGGATTCGGGTTTCTTCCCGTGTAGAAATCTGGTTGTTTTGGCGACGTTTCGATGAGGTCTCACTCGTCATCTTCAGGCTGGTGTTCTGGCTTCTTTCTTCTTGAAGCAAAGTGTGGTCTCAGTTGAAGTCCTTCTATAAATACTGCTGGGGGTGTGGTTTGCTTGCTCTGTTGCTGATTGTAGGTTCCTTTGTTCCTTTGTTCTTTTGTGATCTGCTGTGTGGCTGAGGCGATCGTTAAGGGATTAACTGCTGATGGCTGTTTAGATGGCTGTTTACATGCTGGTGGGTTAGATGGCTGGTAGGTTCTGGCAGTATCCTGGGCTTTGGTGGAGTGGGGTCCTGTGTCTTGTGAATTCATTTTGGTCTGGCTACGTGTCTGTGGTCTCCCAATGTTTTTTTGGGGTGTGTGAGTGTGCTCCATGTGGTGACTGGAGTGGGGTGCCGCAGTAGATGGTGCAGTCGTGGTTTTGTTATTGGATGGTGGTTTCGTTTTCATCTGTGGGAAGGGTCTGGGTTTGTGTTTGGTGTGGATGGAAGGTGGTGGCATCTTGTGTCCTTTTGGACCTGGTGTCAGTCTTTGTGACAGAGGCTCGCCTGTTGACCAGGGCTAGTTTCCAGATGTCAGGCAAGCGGGAGGTGTCATCACGTTTATTCATGTTGTTTGGGTGTTTCTCTATTTCAATGGCTTCCATGATTATTCGACTGTTGAAGTGTTCAGTTTTGGAGATGAGTTTGGTTCTTTCAAAGTCAATTTCATGACCTGTTGTTTTTATGTGCTGGAAGAGAGAGGAAGATTTTTCTTCTTTTTGACTGCGTTCTTGTGTTCTGCGATGCGTGCGCTTATTCTCCTGTTTGTCTGTCCGATGTATGTGGCTGGACAGACTTTGCATGGTATTTCGTAGACTCCTTGGTTTTCTAGCTCAATCTTGTCTTTGGGGTTTCTTAAAATGTTGGCTATTTTTTGGTCGGTGCAAAAGGCTGTCTTGATATTGTGTTTGTGGAGAATTTTGCTGATTTTGTCTGTGGTGCCTTTGATGTAAGGGAGGAGGGCGGTGCCGTTGTTCTCTTCTGTTTCTTGGTTCTTGGGGGGTGTTTCCTTTTGGATTAGTTTGGTGATGGTGTTTTTTTGGAATCCGTTCGCAATTAAAACATTCGAGAGAGTGTGTAATTCAGTTTTTAGGTGGTCTTTGTCAGCGAGGCGTTTGGTTCTGGAGATGAGGGTTTTTGCTACGGAGTTGATCTGTGCAGGGTGGTGGTGTGATTGTGCATTTAAGTAGCGGTTTGTATGTGTTTTTTTCTGGTAGATGGTATGTCCTAAGGAGCCGTCGGGTTTTTTGTAGATTAGGATGTCCAGGAAGGGAAGTTGGTTGTTGGCTTCTATTTCCATAGTGAATTGTATTTTGGGGTGTAGGCTGTTGAGATGTGTGAGGAAGTTGTTCAGTTTATCTTTCCCGTGTGGCCAGATAACAAAGGTGTCACCAACATATCTGAGCCAGAGTTTGGGTTTATGTTCGACTTCTGTAACGCGTTGGTTTCAAAGTGTTCCATATATAGGTTTGCGATGACCGGTGAGAGGGGTGATCCCATGGGTGCTCCTTCTATCTGTTTGTATCTTTGTCCATTGTGGATGAAGTATGTGTTGGTTAGGCAGTGGTTGGTCAGATCTAGGATGTGTTTGGGGGGGTTGTATTTGTTGTGGATAGCTGTCAAGGCTTCTTGAATGGGCACTTGTGTGAAGAGCGAAACAACATCGAAGCTCACGAGTAGGTCATTGGGTTGTAGGTCTTGTTTCTTTATAATTTCTATGAAGTGGAACGAGTTTTGTACGTATGAAGTGATGGATTCTGCATAGGGCTGGAGTTGTTTGGCAAGAAATTTGGCGAGGTTTTGTAGAGGTGAGCCTATGGAGCTGACTATGGGTCTGAGAGGTAACTAGCCCTGGTCAACAGACGAGCCTCTGTCACAAAGACTGACACCAGGTCCAAAAGGACACAAGATGCCACCACCTTCCATCCACACCAAACACAAACCCAGACCCTTCCCACAGATGAAACGAAACCACCATCCAATAACAAAACCACGACTGCACCATCTACTGCGGCACCCCACTCCAGTCACCACATGGAGCACACTCACACACCCCAAAAAAACATTGGGAGACCACAGACACGTAGCCAGACCAAAATGAATTCACAAGACACAGGACCCCACTCCACCAAAGCCCAGGATACTGCCAGAACCTACCAGCCATCTAACCCACCAGCATGTAAACAGCCATCTAAACAGCCATCAGCAGTTAATCCCTTAACGATCGCCTCAGCCACACAGCAGATCACAAAAGAACAAAGGAACAAAGGAACCTACAATCAGCAACAGAGCAAGCAAACCACACCCCCAGCAGTATTTATAGAAGGACTTCAACTGAGACCACACTTTGCTTCAAGAAGAAAGAAGCCAGAACACCAGCCTGAAGATGACGAGTGAGACCTCGTCGAAACGTCACCAAAACAACCAGATTTCTACCCGGGAAGAAACCCGAATCCACCCTAACATGCATACCTATACCCGTGAAAATCTACGAAAACAAATATCCGACTCTCTACGGGAGGAAACCTTCCAGCTGACCAGAACCTACGAGAAACTAGAAGTCCGAAGAGCCACCATCTTATGTGACATTGCATTCCTACGCAACTGCCGAGACAAAAATGTGATCCCCACAAGCTTCCAACTGAAATTCCACTCAAAACCCCATCCAGCGAAAGGATCCTGAAAAGAACAGAACTAGCCTTAATCAGAAGCGAACTACACAGGAAAAGATACCTACTAGATCAAACCAACAGAGACCTACTCACTCTCCACCTCAAACTCAGCAACACCCCCCACACAACAGCCCATGAAACAAACAGTTCACAACATATCAGACAGGACACTCACCATCGCAGAGACCAAAGTCCTTTCCAAAGGATTCAACTTTGCAGTCGCCCCCAGACACATCCCCACCGAAAACATCATATGGAGTGGAAGCCAGCCTAACCAAAATCAACCCAGATGAAGCCAACAAAATCAGACTCAAGTCACCAATGTCCTCTGCTCCAGCAAACCACCCAGAAGCAATTTACACAAAGAAGAACAAAAGCCCTCTCCAACCTGAGGAAAGACAACAACATAATCATTCTCCCAGCAGACAAAGGCAATGCCACAGTGGTGATGAACACATCCGACTACCAAGCCAAACTATCCAACCTACTACAAGACCCTGCTTACATACCTTGAACACAGACCCCACCACCTACCTGAAAAAAACCACCAAAGCCAAAATAAAAGCCTCTCCCTTAAGTGAAGAAATCAAGCCAAGCATCATCCCCAGAGAGAAATCATCCAGATGCCCCAAGCTCTACGGCCTCCCAAGATTCACAAAGAAGGAACACCTCTCAGACCCATAGTCAGCTCCATAGGCTCACCTCTACAAAACCTCGCCAAATTTCTTGCCAAACAACTCCAGCCCTATGCAGAATCCATCACTTCATACGTACAAAACTCGCTCCACTTCATAGAAATTATAAAGAAACAAGACCTACAACCCAATGACCTACTCGTGAGCTTCGATGTTGTTTCGCTCTTCACACAAGTGCCCATTCAAGAAGCCTTGACAGCTATCCACAACAAATACAACCCCCCAAACACATCCTAGATCTGACCAACCACTGCCTAACTAACACATACTTCATCCACAATGGACAAAGATACAAACAGATAGAAGGAGCACCCATGGATCACCCTCTCACCGGTCATCGCAAACCTATATATGGAACACTTTGAAACCAACGCTACAGAAGTCCGAACATAAACCCAAACTCTGGCTCAGATATGTTGACGACACCTTGTTATCTGGCCACACGGGAAAGATAAACTGAACAACTTCCTCACACATCTCAACAGCCTACACCCCAAAATACAATTCACTATGGAAATAGAAGCCAACAACCAACTTCCCTTCCTGGACGTCCTAATCTACAAAAACCCGACGGCTCCTTAGGACATACCATCTACCAGAAAAAACACATACAAACCGCTACTTAAATGCACAATCACACCACCACCCTGCACAGATCAACTCCGTAGCAAAACCCTCATCTCCAGAACCAAACGCCCGCTGACAAAGACCACCTAAAACTGTCCAAAAGGAAACACCCCCAAGAACCAAGAAACAGAAGAGAACAACGGCACCGCCTTCAGCAGTTAATCCCTTAACGATCGCCTCAGCCACACAGCAGATCACAAAAGAACAAAGGAACAAAGGAACCTACAATCAGCAACAGAGCAAGCAAACCACACCCCCCAGCAGTATTTATAGAAGGACTTCAACTGAGACCACACTTTGCTTCAAGAAGAAAGAAGCCAGAACACCAGCCTGAAGATGACGAGTGAGACCTCGTCAAACGTCACCAAAACAACCAGATTTCTACCCGGAAGAAACCCGAATCCACCCTAACATGCATACCTATACCCGTGAAAATCTACGAAAAACAAATATCCGACTCTACGGGAGGAAACCTTCCAGCTGACCAGAACCTACGAGAAACTAGAAGTCCGAAGAGCCACCATCTTATGTGACATTGCATTCCTACGCAACTGCCGAGACAAAAATGTGATCCCCACAAGCTTCCAACTGAAATTCCACTCAAAACCCCACCCAGCGAAAGGATCCTGAAAAGAACAGAACTAGCCCTAATCAGAAGCGAACTACACAGGAAAAGATACCTACTAGATCAAACCAACAGAGACCTACTCACTCTCCACCTCAAACTCAGCAACAAAATCCACCCAACACTCTGGAACAAATCCAAGCAACTGGCCGCCTGGAGAGCTGAAACAGAGACCTCCCACAAGACAGACACACACACCAACAAACTCCACAAACTGGAAAACGCCAGAAGCCCAACCCCCACACAACAGCCCATGAAACAAACAGTTCACAACATATCAGACAGGACACTCACCATCGCAGAGACCAAAGTCCTTTCCAAAGGATTCAACTTTGCAGTCGCCCCAGACACATCCCCACCGAAAACATCATATGCGGAGTGGAAGCCAGCCTAACCAAAATCAACCCAGATGAAGCCAACAAAATCAGACTCAAGTCACCAATGTCCTCTGCTCCAGCAAACCACCCAGAAGCAATTTACACAAAGAAGAACAAAAAGCCCTCTCCAACCTGAGGAAAGACAACAACATAATCATTCTCCCAGCAGACAAAGGCAATGCCACAGTGGTGATGAACACATCCGACTACCAAGCCAAACTATCCAACCTACTACAAGACCCTGCTTACATACCTTTGAACACAGACCCCACCACCTACCTGAAAAAACCACCAAAGCCAAAATAAAAGCCTCTCCCTTAAGTGAAGAAATCAAGCCAAGCATCATCCCCAGAGAGAAATCATCTAGATGCCCCAAGCTCTACGGCCTCCCCAAGATTCACAAAGAAGGAACACCTCTCAGACCCATAGTCAGCTCCATAGGCTCACCTCTACAAAACCTCGCCCAATTTCTTGCCAAACAACTCCAGCCCTATGCAGAATCCATCACTTCATACGTACAAAACTCGTTCCACTTCATAGAAATTATAAAGAAACAAGACCTACAACCCAATGACCTACTCGTGAGCTTCGATGTTGTTTCGCTCTTCACACAAGTGCCCATTCAAGAAGCCTTGACAGCTATCCACAACAAATACAATCCCCCCAAACACATCCTTGATCTGACCAACCACTGCCTAACCAACACATACTTCATCCACAATGGACAAAGATACAAACAGATAGAAGGAGCACCCATGGGATCACCCCTCTCACCGGTCATCGCAAACCTATATATGGAACACTTTGAAACCAACGCGTTACAGAAGTCCGAACATAAACCCAAACTCTGGCTCAGATATGTTGACGACACCTTTGTTATCTGGCCACACGGGAAAGATAAACTGAACAACTTCCTCACACATCTCAACAGCCTACACCCCAAAATACAATTCACTATGGAAATAGAAGCCAACAACCAACTTCCCTTCCTGGACGTCCTAATCTACAAAAAAACCCGACGGCTCCTTAGGACATACCATCTACCAGAAAAAACACATACAAACCGCTACTTAAATGCACAATCACACCACCACCCGGCACAGATCAACTCCGTAGCAAAACCCTCATCTCCAGAACCAAACGCCTCGCTGACAAAGACCACCTAAAAACTGAATTACACACTCTCTCGAATGTTTTAATTGCGAACGGATTCCAAAAAAACACCATCACCAAACTAATCCAAAAGGAAACACCCCCAAGAACCAAGAAACAGAAGAGAACAACGGCACCGCCCTCCTCCCTTACATCAAAGGCACCACAGACAAAATCAGCAAAATTCTCCACAAACACAATATCAAGACAGCCTTTTGCACCGACCAAAAAATAGCCAACATTTTAAGAAACCCCAAAGACAAGATTGAGCTAGAAAACCAAGGAGTCTACGAAATACCATGCAAAGTCTGTCCAGCCACATACATCGGACAGACAAACAGGAGAATAAGCGCACGTATCGCAGAACACAAGAACGCAGTCAAAAAAGAAGAAAAATCTTCCTCTCTCTTCCAGCACATAAAAACAACAGGTCATGAAATTGACTTTGAAAGAACCAAACTCATCTCCAAAACTGAACACTTCAACAGTCGAATAATCATGGAAGCCATTGAAATAGAGAAACACCCAAACAACATGAATAAACGTGATGACACCTCCCGCTTGCCTGACATCTGGAAACTAGCCCTGGTCAACAGACGAGCCTCTGTCACAAAGACTGACACCAGGTCCAAAAGGACACAAGATGCCACCACCTTCCATCCACACCAAACACAAACCCAGACCCTTCCCACAGATGAAACGAAACCACCATCCAATAACAAAACCACGACTGCACCATCTACTGCGGCACCCCACTCCAGTCACCACATGGAGCACACTCACACACCCCCAAAAAAACATTGGGAGACCACAGACACGTAGCCAGACCAAAATGAATTCACAAGACACAGGACCCCACTCCACCAAAGCCCAGGATACTGCCAGAACCCACCAGCCATCTAACCCACCAGCATCTAAACAGCCATCTAAACAGCCACCAGCAGTTAATCCCTTAACGATCGCCTCAGCCACACAGCAGATCACAAAAGAACAAAGGAACAAAGGAACCTGCAATCAGCAACAGAGCAAGCAAACCACACACCCCCAGCAGTATTTATAGAAGGACTTCAACTGAGACCACGCTTTGCTTCAAGAAGAAAGAAGCCAGAACACCAGCCTGAAGATGACGAGTGAGACCTCGTCGAAACGTCGCCAAAACAACCAGATTTCTACACGGAAGAAACCCGAATCCACCCTAACATGCATACCTATACCCGTGAAAATCTACGAAAACAAATATATATATATATATATATATATATATATATATATATATATATATATATATATATATATATATATATATATATATATATATATATATATATATATATATCCCCCACCATCTATATGCTCCCCAACTAGTGTTGGCACTGAGCCTGCGCCCACTATTCTCAGTTGTTATGATGCCCAAATTGTTTTATTATGCTGTTTTTATATTGTTGTTGATGTATCCTTTGTATTGTTGCCCAATCTGTTTTGTCGCCCACTTTGTATTGTTTGGTGACTCGTTCAGCTTCTCTAAGCCACCCAGAGTTCCGTTTCGGAAGATGGGTGGGGTAAAAAGCCAATAAATAAATAAATAAATAAATAAATAAGTGTAAATAAAATAAATAAAAGGAGGAAAGGAGGCATTTGGGAAGAGATCCGCACCAGGAGAAACAGGGTTAGCATCTCCCCCACA
Source organism: Phrynocephalus forsythii (assembly GCA_029282475.1). NCBI lineage: Eukaryota > Metazoa > Chordata > Lepidosauria > Squamata > Agamidae > Phrynocephalus > Phrynocephalus forsythii. The sequence continues at coordinate 19,129 of JAPFRF010000589.1, read as the reverse complement.
GAACCTACCCTTGGTGAGTGTGGGGTTTGAGGAATGAGTGGGATTGGGGGCAAAAAGAAATAACACTCTGCACATGTTCAGAGAGGCCAGGTAGCAGACAGACAGGGGCTCATGACTGTGGGGTGGAGGTTTGGAAAAATACTTATTATGGAATTTCTTGCTATTATGGAACAAAATTTATCAGGCATCCTTACCAAATCTTTAAAACCAATTTGCATCCAGTTAATCCCTTGGTGCTGCTTGTGATCCAAAGAAAGAAACAGATTTCTCTCCTCTGCCTTGCAGGTGTTGCCGGGATCTGGTCTATGGAACTCTCTGCCACAGGATGTGGTGATGGCATCTGGCCTGGATGCCTTCACAAGGGGATTGGACAGATTCCTGCAGGAGAAGTCCATCACGGGTTACAAACCATGATGGAGATGTGTAGTCTCCAGGCTTAAAACCGGGGTACTTCAATGGCCAGATGCAGGGGAGTGGTATCAGGAGACAGATATCTAGTCTCATGCACTCCCAAACACATCTGGTGGGGCCACTGTGAGATACAGGAAGCTGGACTAGATGGGCCTTTGACCTGATCCAGCAGGGCTCTTCTTATGTTCTTATGTATTCTTCGCTTCTTCTGGCCTAGAGAAAACCTAGAAGAGATCACAGAATGAGTTGAAAGAGACCTCAAAGGGTCATCCAGTCCAACCCCCCCTGCCATGCAGGGTCCCTCCTCAAAGTACCCCAGCCTCACTCCCTTCCAAGAAAAAACAAAAACATAACAAATGGAGACTAAAAAAAACCCTTCTCTTTAACAAAACCTGCCAACCCAGGGAGGGAGGGAGGAAGCCACCCTTCCCTTCCTGAAGGGGATCCCCAACCTGGATATCCAGATGGATCTGGTTTGCCCTCATTCGAGTGGGATTATCAGGCTGAGAAGAATGGGATCTTCAGGATCTCCTGAACATTCCCAGAAAGGCAATGGGGTGTTTTGGTGCTTGAGGGGAAAAAAACAGAAGTCCCGGAAGATCTTTCTTTATTCCAGCCCATGATTCTGGAATCCACCCCTTCTTCCCCCTCGCCTGGACCCAAAGCCCCCTTTCTTGGCTACTTTCTGGCATCATTTCTGAGCCGCCCCCCCGCCCTTCCTCCTCCTCCTCCTCTCTTTGCACACCCCACCCCGGGCCCATTTCTCTCTCTAGGAAATCTCTTCAGCCTTAAAACAGCTTTCTGCTCTTTTTTTGAAAATGGGGGCTTAGATTTCCTTTAAGAGGAAAGGAAGCAAAGAGGATACAATTGCGGGGGGAAGAAAGCCACGTGGCTTCCTCTGGTGCCCCCTTTTTCCAGCCAGGAATGGGAGGGGGGAGGCTGGGAAGGGGGGGAGACTCCTAGGAAAACCCAGGACGAGACACACACCCCACGGCCCTCTCCCAAAGGGACCCCCACCCTTGGCTCACTGGCTGCCCCGGGGATTCTCCCTCCGAGGGTAGGATCAGGAACCCCCTCCAACCCCCATGGCATCCCCATCTCTCCCCCTCCTCCAAATTAATCCTCCAGGAGGAGACCTCCACTGTCCCCCCCCTTGCAAAGCCTCCGTGCAAGGCGACCCAAAGATTCATACACACCCCAAGATCTCCCCCTTCCCCCCCATGTCGCCCACCCTCCTTCCAGGGTCCTCGGAGGAGAAACCCTCGAGGGGGGGGGACGCCACGCGGAAACACAGCCCCTCCCCCCCACTGGAGACCATAGAGACGGGAGGGAGAGAAGGGCCCCCCTTTTCAGCTTCCCTCCCCCTTTCTCCCTTCCCCCTCCTACCTATGTGTCATTCATTGCATTAAGAAGGAGAGAGAGAATTAGGGGCAGAAGCCAAAGCGGTGGGGGGTGGATCCGAGGGGGTATTCAAGGCAGATTCCCTTTGGGAGGGGGGCAAAGGCGAAGGTGGGCGTAAAATGGGGGGAGGGGCAGGGAAAGGGGGGGATTTCCAAAGGGATCATCGGGGCGTGTGTGTGTCCTGATTCGTGTCCAGTCGCCCCCTCCCTTTCTCCTTCTCGGCCTACATGGGACGGGCGTCCCTCCCTCTTTTTTTGTGGGTGGAGGGGGTGGAGATTGGGGGGTTGCCAGGAGGCAGGATTTCTTCGCCCCCCTCCCCCGTAAACCCTCTCCCAGCTTCTCGGGTGAGACGACCCCCCCCAAATAATCTTCTCCTTCTCTCCCCCCCCCCGAATTCTACAGGCACCGAAGAAGGTAGAAAAGGGGGGGGAAGGGTGGAAATGAAAAGCTTGCCGGGGCATCCATTAAAATGACCTAGGAGGACTTGAACCTGGGACCCCGAAGTCCAAGTAGGACCCCTGGGCCCACTAAACTAGGACCAGATGCATTCAGAGACGAAAGAGAGAACAGACAAAAGAAAATAATTTTTCACCCAAAGCGTTGTTAGTCTGTGGAACTCCCTGCCACAGGATCTGGTGATGGCATCTGGCCTGGATGCCTTCAAAAGGGGATTGGACAGATTCCTGGAGGAAAAGTCCATCCCAGGTTACAAACCATGATGGAGATGTGTCATCTCCAGGCTTAAAACTGGGGTACCTCTGAAGGGTTTGGTACACAAAATGGCGTCTCTCATGCTAACTTAGTATGCTTCTACAAAATGTCTGTGTCAGTAGCATACAAACTGCAGCCTAAGCAAGGTAGCTACCATGAAAGGAATGTGGCCTAGAGACCTTCAAATGTATCTGCAGATGTTCCTGCTCAATAGGAGTTACTATTCCCCTCCTATATGCCTCGCTCTAAGTTTCTATTTCCCCTGCTAGCTAGCATAGAATACCATTGTCTAGTTAGCCTTAGCATGTTGAAAAGTATACCAAAATAGCCTGCCTATGCTCAGAAACTACTACTGCGCATGTCTTCCCCACTCCTGAATGGCTAGCTTTAGACTTGTGACCATAATGCATGTGACCAGGGGTGGAGTTCTCAGAAACTACAACACTTGTTTGCTTCCTATGTAATTTGCTTCAGCCTTTGGAAAGGATTCCGCTGTAAACGTCTTTCTTTTTTTCCTTCTGAAATCTGGCATCATGTTTGATCTCTGTGTTTCCCATTGCAGCGTAAGTGAACTCGAAGGTAATTCTTAGGGAATGGGCTACGTGGACTATCAGGAGACAGAGAGATCTAGTCTCCTGCGCTCCCCTTGAGGCATCTGGTGGGGCCACACAATGGGAGAGCCTGGAATCTGGACTCGATGGGCCTTTCTTGGCCTGAGCCAGCAGGAGGGCTCTTCTTAGGCTCTTATGACCATTAAGCCCTCTCCTCCCCCCCCCTTCGTGGCAATACTTCCTCCCCTTCGGAAATGTCCCCCCACCCAGGAGAAGGGGCAGTTGCATCCCATCAATCACATGGAGCAGCCCCTGCCCCCCAACCCCCACCCCCAAATGAAAACCTCCCCCTTTTGCACCACCACAGACCGGAGGAGAGGTCCTGTTTGAAGGGGAGGAGAGCCTCTCTACCATCTTCGTAGCTCTGCCTTCCCCCCCCCACCTCCAGAAACAGGAACCAGGAAGAGGATTGAGAGGCGCCCTTCCCTCCTTCCCTCCTCTCTATGGTCTCTGAGGGACGCATGCGCAAAGGGGGCCCTCCTTTGTCCTTTCCCGCGGCAGGAGGAGGAGGAGGAGGAGGAGCCATTGAGGGTGTGTGTGTCTCGAGGGTAATATTGGGGGATCAGGGAAAGGAGGGGGGTCCAAATGGGGGGGGGGCTTTTGCCAGGATCCCCACCCCCTGGAGGCAGGACCCCCAAAAAATACGCCCTTCTCCCAGCAGGCGTGGCTCCTCCAGGCTTCTCCTCGGATGAGGAACCCCCTCCCATCTTCTCCCCCCCCAATCCTGCAGGCACCGAAGGGGTTAAAAAGGGGGTGGGTGGGTGGGAGAAAGCAACGGGGATCTCAATTCCTCCCCCAATCGCCCCACTGTTTCCCCCAAAGTCTGGAGGGGGTCCCTGGGGGAAGAGGAGGAGGAGGAGGAGGAGGGTCTGGGGAGGGGAGGGGAGGAAAGGGCCTTAAAGGGGTTTGTGGGGGCAAAAAAAAGGGGGGGCTCAGCTGGGCGAGAAGGAGGGGGCTGGTGGGGCAAGGAACCGGCCTGGGCCTGGCGACCTCTTTGCCGCCTCTTTCAATGCCTGCCCAAAAACCTGAGTTGGGGGAGCAAGTGAGGGCCTGGCCGAAGATCGACCTTCAAGACCTGGCACGATGGGATGGTTTTTGGGAGGAGAAAATATTAGCAAAGGGATGGGATGGTTTTCTTCCCTTCCTGGCTTGGGAGAAATCCTTGCTGTGTGGCTTCCGTGCATGGGAATAAAAAGGGCTTCCGAAAGAAGGCAGGGCAGGAAGAGGCCCAAGGAACTGCTGAGGATGGGAGGGAGAGATGATTGGGGGGGTCGGAGATTTCAAACACCGAAAACAAAAAGGGCTCCAAGGACCAGGCTTCCGATGAAGGCTTTGCATCGGGTGGTCGGGATTGAAAAACTGAGCGAGAACAACTTATTCCTCTGGAGCCAATCCTGAAGGATCTCTCAAGGCTGTGGAAGCATCCGTTGAAATGACTCAGGACTTGAACCAGGGTCTCCCCAAGTCCAAGGAGGACCTCTCAGCCCACTAAACCTCCTGAAAGGGTTTTCGGGTGGGAAAGCACATTTTGCACAATTAAATGAAATGGTCAAGATTTTGTCTCAGAGTTTGGGAGATGGCCCTCCTTCCTCCTCCTCCTCCTCCTCCTTTCTCCCTCCCAGCCTTCCTGTTCCTTTATAGAATATCTTACTTTTCTCACTGACTTGTAGCCCTACAAGATGTAAAAAAGAACAAAGATATGTCGTGGAGGGACAGGTTTCTGGTTTCCTTTAATCAAGCAGCCTCCAGACTGACCTTTTTTCCTTTTCTCCGAAGGAGGGGAGGAAACTGAACTGAACCCACGTGACTTTCCTGAAGGCCAAAAGCGAAGACTCCAACTCCAAATCTCTCCTAACATTTCCAAGGCAGGTGAGATTTCTTTCTTTCTTTGGGTCTGAAGCACCACCTTCCACTTCATAAAATGCAATCTGTTGAGAAACTTAGATAAGGGTTCAACCATCGCCAAGAGCCTTTGTGGGCAGCTGCCACCAGATCTTCTGGGACACCAGTTGTGGGTCAGAGAGGACCTTGAGGTGAGTGGCACCTTCCTTTTGTCCCCAAACAGATGATTGCTCTTTCTTTTGTGTCCGAAGGAGGACAATCACTATCCACAGACAACAAAGGCCCTCGTAAGGCACAACATTAAGTGCAAATGAATATACTTTCTTATCTATTACTTACAGAGCAAATAAGGAGGGTTTCATTCACACAATACACACAACATTTTTACATCCCGTTCATACCATGACAGAGAAGAGCTCTTGATCGGCTTTGTCCAGGTTCCAAGGAAGTGGGAAACTGATTCCCCAAAGTTTGTTCTCAGGGCGCAAAGTCCCAACTGCCCGGGTTCTCTTTGTAAATCCTCCCAGAGCAGCTGAACAGCTGAGGCTGCACACTGGGCAGTTCCTTGTCCTTTCCTGGATTGATGGGGCCCATCGCCCATGGAATGCTCTTAGCTGCATTTTGAAAATGAAATTTCGATCATTTTCTGTGTAATCAAAAACTAGCTTATTTTAAGATCGAATTGAGGAACATCTTACAGCATTAAAAGTCAATGTTGCATTAAGCATACAAGAAAATGCGAGCAGTTAAAAAGAGAGTAAAGTTGCATGCAAAGTTGAGTATGATAAAAACTAACTTTGAAAACATAGTGTCAATGTAATCACATAAGGTTATAAGTAGATAGAAGCAAAGTCTATGTGATGCTACAGATTCCTACAAAAGACACAAAGTGGGTAGTCCATAATTCAGGGAACGCTTGCCTAAAGAGAAAGAGAAAGGACTTTGCCTGTTTCTGGAAAGACAACAGAGATGAGACAGTCCTGGCCTCTAGTGGCAGGGGGTTCCAGAGTCTGGGCACAGCAGCCGAGAAGGGCTCCCATGAGACAAGGTTTCATGGGTTCCCCTGAGACGTACCTGTGAGGGTGATGGAATGGAAAGATGATGGGAATGCTGGTGGATATTGCTAGCCTGGTGGATTATTAATGACTTGGAGGAAGGAATAGAGAGTATGCTAATTAAATCTGCAGATTATATCAAATTAGGAGGGGTTGCTAATTCCCTACAGGACAGCATGAAAATCCAAAAGGACCTTGACAGATTAGAATGCTGGGCCAAAGCTAAAGGAATGGATTTCAACAGATGGAAATGTAGGGTGCTACATCTAGGTTAAAAAAATGAATTGCACAGATGTAGGATGGGAGATACCTGGCTGGAAAATTGTACCTGTGAAAGGGATCTGGGAGTCTCGGTGGACCACAGATTGAACATGAGTCAGCAGTGTGATGCGGCGATCAGGAAAGCCAATGCAATTCTTGGATGCATCAACAGAACAAAAGGGTCTAGATCAAGGCAAGTGATAGGCCATCTGTCAGAAATACTGTGATGCCGGGTCCTGAATGGCAGGGGGTTAGACTCAGTGGCCCTTGAGTTCTCTTCCAACTTTATAATTCTAGAGAGAGAAGGGCCTTAGCACCCAAGTTGGTTCGTACTGTGAGATTTGATCTTTGAGGTAGATGGGAACCAGGCCGTAGAGTGCTTTGTAGGTCAAGGTTAGCACCTTGAATTGTGTCCGATAGCTGATTGGCAGCCAGTGGAGCTGCTTCAATAGGGGTGTAATGTGATCTTTGTACCCCGCCCCAATCAGCAGTCTGGCTGCTGCGTTTTGGGCCCATTGAAGTTTCCTGAGGCTTTTCATCGGTAGCCCCACATAGAGCACATTACAGTAGTCTAGGTGGGATGTCACTAGGGCATGTGTCTTAATTATTCCTTCATCACTTGGTATCCCTTCATTTTTCCAATATTGTGCCCATACCATCCTCGCTGCTGTCATAATATGTAATATTAAATAAATGTTTTGCTTATCTAAGTTCTCTCCTACTATAATTAGTAAGAGCAATTCTCGTTTGAAATCTCTATGCGCTTTGAACATTTTAACAAGCCAAGTGTGTGTGTATTTTAATCCAAAATGTTTTAGCTTTATCACAGGTCTAACTTACATATTATAGCCAAAATAATTGACCATTGGACCATTGTCTCTTTGAATTTTTCATCTTCCATTTTCCATTCTAATACAAATTTGCATATTTTCTTAATTAATTTATCATCTACAGTCAACAATATTTTATCAAATGCTGTCTGTTCATTAGAAAAACCATACATTTTCAAATATCTCTTCTGTCTCGTTCAGACCTCATCTTCAGTACTGTGACATGTTCTGGACGCTGCACTTCAAGAAGGCTGTCATACAGATATATCTGTGAAGATTCTCAGTCCTCCAGGTGAGGTTATCTGAAAGTTTGAGTCATGGCAACTGGACTTCTTTTCTTGTGAGATTAAAACATTTTGATTTTATTTATTGCATTTTAGAGTATTTTAAGAAAATAAAATGCAATAATAGAGTTGGAAGAGACCTGAAGGGCCATCTAGTCTAACCCCCGTGCCATGCAGGAACCCCCATCACAGTACTTCCGAGACAGATGGCCATCCAGCCTCTGCTTAAAAACCTCCAAAGAAGGAGACTCGACCAACCTCCATGGCAGTATATTCCACTGCCAAACAGCTCTAAGTGTCGTTTGAGACCATTTCCCCGCATCCTAGTCGATCTCACAAGGTGTCCATTTGCCATGACTCATAATGGATTTAAGATAGTAATTAAAGTTATGTCTGCAGGAAAAGGAACAATAAGGAAACGATGATTTTCCATGGCTTCAGAGACTAGGACTCGGGCGATGGTTTTATTTATTGATTTATTTATTGTATTTTTATACCACCCATCTTCTGGACGGAACTCTGGGTGGTTTAAAATAAAATAAAACCAACAGTATATAACAAAGGAAAGAGAGAGAGAGAGAGCAGGAAGAGGACTTGTAAAATAAGGAGGGAGAGACCCTCCACAAGAGACAACGCAGGCGGCAAAAAAAATTAAGTAAAAAGGTTGCCATATGCCTCTTTAAAAAGGAAGGTTTTCAAAGCCCTTTTAAAGGCGGGCAGGGACTGTGCTAGGTGCAGCTCACTAGGTAGGTGATTCCGCAACGTGGGGCCCACCACAGAGAAGGCGCGGTTACTACAGGAAAAGATATTCCATTTGAACATTTGGAAGAACTTTATGACAGAGCTGTTTGGAATATGCTGCCACGGAGGGTGGTGGAATATGCTACCACGGAGGGTGGTGGAGTCTCCTTCTTTGGAGGTTTTTAAGCAGAGGCTGGATGGCCATCTGTCGGAAATATTGTGATAGGGTTCCTGCATGGCAGGGGGTTGGACTGGATGTCCCTCGAGGTCTCGTCCAACTCTATGATTCTATGATAGGCTCTCTGCATGGCGATGGTAACCAGTTAGTAATAGGAGACAAGGAAAAGGTAGAACTACTCAACACCTTCTTCACCGCCATTTTCTCCAGAAAGGAAGTAAAAGAGTAGATGAGTTAGGAATGGGAATTGCAACATAGAATAGGTAGAGGTAATGTAGAAACACCTGGAAACATTAAATGAATGTAAGTCTCCTGGGCCAGATGAATTGCATCCAAGGATATTAAAAGAACTGGCAGAAATAATCTCAGAACCATTGGCAATAATCTTTGAGAAGTCCTGGAGAACAGGGGAAGTCCCCATCTCCAAAAAGGCGTGGGGGTGGGACACAAATAATTCCCTCCCAGTCAGCTTGACTTCAATTCCTGGCAAGATCCTAGAGCAGATTATTAAACAGGCAGTCTGTAATTATTTAACAAACTATGCTCTCATTACAAGACATCAACAAAGGTTTATTGAAAACAAGTCATGGCTAATTTGATCTCTTTCTTTGATAGAATTACAGTGGACCCTTGTATAACAAACAGTGTGTATAACATAAAATCTGTACAACATAATAATTCCGAAGATAGAGGAAATTTGCTTAACAGACTCGCCTATGGGGCAAATCCGTACAACATAAAAATGGCCGTGATTAAGGATTACTCTGTTTTCAGTGCATTCATATGTGAAATTTGTATAAAGGAAAATTTGCTTAAAAAATTTCATTTGGAATGAATTAATTCCTTTATACAAGTGGGAGTTGAGTCATGGCTACTGGACTTCTTTTTTGTTCATCCAAACAGCTTCATCAGTCTAAATACAGCTAGTGCAAGTAGACCTTCTTATAGTCAGCTTGACCTCTTGTCCCCTGGTCTGATTGGCTCATAAGATGAACAAAGCCTGAATAGGCTCCTTAGGGAGACATTAGTGTCCATGGCCTTGTCCACCCAAAGGATCCGATACCAAACCATAAAAGGAGCAATATAATATATGCAGTCCAATGCAGTGAAGAGTGGAGGGGGAGGATGGGGTGGGGGGGGGCTTGGAGTGTGTGCCTTGCGGGGGGGGGAGGCCGGTGGGGGTGGCGTCTCTGCACACTGGGGGGGGCGGCCTCTCTCTCTCTCTGTGTTGCCCCTGGGAGAGAAGAGGAGGAGGAGGAGGAGGAGGGTCCGCGGCCCGGGGGTTGGGGACCACCGCCAGGAGAGATGCCTTTGGGGGTCCAGTGGGAGGAGGGGGAGGGGGAGGAAGGCGGAGCCCCCCCCTTTTCCCTTTTCTCCCTCCATCCCTGGTGGCCACAGTACTCGGTCCTCCAAGAGGGGGCGGGAGGGCAGCGAGTCCCGCTTCCTAGAGTGGCAGGAAACCCGAAAGTCTCCCAGGGAGGGAGAGGGAAACCTTCCCTCCAAAAAGAAGGCTCTCCTCTGTGGTTGCTGGAAGGGGAGCAGGAAAAGAGAGACACCCCCCAAGAAGGAGGAGGAGGAGGAGGAGGTGCGTTGTGCAATGGGGGGTTGCAATGCTATGGGGAGGAAGGGCGGCGTTGGGAGATGGGGGGAAATGGAGGCTGGGTGGTAGGGAGGGAGGGGGGAGGACCCTCCAGGTCGTCCCTTTATGGGGGGGACGAGTTGGAAAAGGGGGGTGTTGCTGATGAAATCCAGCTGGAGGGTGGGGGTCCCAGGAAGGATGTCCCCCGACTGCACACTCCTTTGGGGGTCCAGAGGGACCTTCCCTTTCTCTCTCTCCCCCCATTTTAATTTGGAAGGAGGAGGGAGGGAGAGGGAAAGGAATGAAGGGGGGATTCAACCCCCCCCCCAAAAAAACCCTCCTTCCCTATATCTCCCCCCCCCAAAGGAAAAAGGGCAGAGGAAGCAGCTTTTAGGGACGGACAAAAAGGGGGAGGGAAAAACCGCGAAGAGGTAGGGGGTTGTGCCATGGAGGGGGGATATATATAGCCCCCCTCTATGGCACAACCATATATAGCCCCCCTCCCCCCATAAGAAAAAAAAAAAAGGACGTTAAGGAAAAAGACCAAGAAAAAGAAAGGGGGAGAGGACAGAGAGAGAGAGAAGGAAATTCTCTCCTCCCCCCCTAAAAAAGACACCAGTCCCCCTCCCCCTCCTGGGGCAGGTCATCATTCCCCCCTCCCAACCTAAGTGGGGGCATTTTAGGGAGGGGGGCTCGTCTGGGGCCTGTTTGGGAACCTGGAAGGGGGGAGGGAAGTGGGTGACGGACACCCCAGTGCAGGGGGGGCAGAGAGAAGGCTCTGAGCTCAGGAGGGACCAGGAAGTGGGGAGGTAGGAAGTGGGGGGGGGGAAGGAGAGAAGGGTCCCCCCAGTTACACCCCCAAAAAAGGCACCCCACCCCATCCTCATGGTTTCCTGGATGGGGGCGGAAGGATATTGGGGGGGTCTCAGAAGGAGGGGAGAGGACTTGACTTGGGGGGAGGGAGGGAAAAGGGGGCATGGAGGCTGAAAACCCCACAGGAGGTGGGGGAGAGAAGAGAAAGAGACCTTTCTGTACTGGGGGATAATGTGGTCTCAAGGGGGGGTCCTTCTGCTTCCCCTTTCTGCTCCTGAGGAGGGACCCCCTCCTTTGCCAGAGTATTGGGTCCTGGATCCTCCTTCTGCCCCCCCCAAGACCCCAGCCCCCCCCTCCACCCAGGCTGCTGCTGCTTCATCTCACCCTCTGTCCCACGGAGTGGCTTCTTTTTGTATGGGGGGTCAACCTACAAGTGGGGCTGGGGAGGGAAAGGAGAGAAGGTCCAAGGAATGGGGGTTCCCCGTTTCCACCCTCCCTGCTCTCCCCCAGTCAAGTGTCCGTGGCCCAGGGGTTTCAACCCCCAGTCTCATCATCACCCACTTATCCAGATAGGCAGGCAGGGAAGAAGGGGTCAGACCCTGACAAGGGGGAGGTTTCTTCTCGTTTGTTTTTCTCTTAAGGTAGGAGGTGAGACGGGGCTGGCGGGGGGGTGCCTTGGAGGAGCCCGGACCTCCTCTTCTCCCAGCCTGGATGTTTTATTTATTTATTTATTTATTTATTTATTTATTTATTTATTTATTTATTTACATACCGCCCCATCCTCATTTGGGAAGGATTTCCATTTACGGAGAGCCTCTCTAACTCTACTCGTTAACCATGCCGGCGCCCTCTTGGACTTAGATGAGCTCTTCTTTCTTTGTTGTATGCACTTCTGCTGTGCCTCTATTGCTGTTGTTTTAAACAGGCTCCATGCACTCTAGAGAGTGTGTTCATAGTCTCCTTGCACTCTGTAGAGAGTGTCCATAATATACATAACATTAAGGTGAGCAATCGCCTAAGGTGCTGAAACCTCTAAAGTATGGGTCATTAGCTATGGCCTTGGCTTTTTGATTTGTCTGGGTACTTTGGAAAGCACAGCCTGATAAGTAGCAGATAGACTATGCCTGAGGCCGCCACTTCTGTTGATGCAGGGGGTTTCAATGCTCACATGAATGACTTCCCTGACTCCTCTCTCAAGCTACCTGTCTTCTTTGTCTAATATGTGAACATCCTCAACTTTAAAAGAGTGCCCTTTGTCCTTCAAATGGAGGTGTACTGCTGATTCTGTTCCTGAGCTGTTAACCCTCCTATATTAGGTCATCCTTCTGCACATTCTGGCACAGATATTAATTCATTTATTAGTAGCAGTGAACCTTAAGTTGAAGAAATGTCAGGCAAATGTGACAAATAGTCGAACTGCAATTTATAAACTGCAGGACCAAGTAGCAAGCAGTTCACTTGATCCTGAGTACAAAATTCAAAACCATCAAGTAGACAACAGATGTAAATGGAGTTGAAAACACTTGGAGCCAAATTAATGCTGCTAGAATGAGGTGTGGTAAGATAAATTAAAGACTATCAAGAGAAAGAAGATCATGTCTTGGGTGTCATATGAAATCGAAGAAGAGAGATGAAAAATAGAGATCCTTTAATATCAAATCAAATCAAATCAACCTTTATTGGCATTAGGACAAAATAAAAATTCATCTTACGGGGCGTTTGTCTTGCAAGGCACCACTCCTGTATTTATTCAAAATGAGCAGGACTGTGTCAGCTGTCAGGCGTACATTTGAAGTTAAGAAGTTCCAGAAATTTCAGGATTAGGCGGGGAGGGGGGGATCCACGGGAAACAAAATAAAGAAATAGGCAAGGGAGAAATAAGTTTGGGAACTTCAGGATTTTAGAGGAAGGGAAGGAAAGGAGGGGCTCCAGAGGGAAGGAGAGGGAGTTTGTCCCCCCCCCCGCTCACCACCTGAAATGGGGCAGAAGAAGAAGGAGGAGGAGGAGGAGGAGGAGGAGGAAGGCGTATCCCCCCAACCCCCCATTCTCTTCTCCCCCCTCCTTCCCTGCCTGCCTTGCAGGACCAGAAGGGTGCGCTGGGGGGGGGGCAGTGTTCGGTCCTCCGAGGGAGGGGCGGGAGGGCAGTGAGTCCCGCTTCCTAGAGTGGCAGGAAGTGAAAGGCTGGGGGGTTTCCTGTTTTCCAAGAGACTATAACCCCTCCCCCCAAAAAAGAAGGCTCTCCTCTGTGGTTGTTGGAAGGAGAGGAAAAGAGACCCCCCCCAAGAAGGAGGAGGAGGTGCGTTGTGCAACGGGGGTTGCAATGCTATTGGGGGGGAGGAGGAGGAAAAGTGGGCCTGTTGTTGTTGAAGACATCCATGGGGGGTACCTTTGGGTCTGGAGGGAGAAGGAGGCGTAAATTTGCCCCCCCCAAAAAAAAAAAAAAAACAGGAGGAGAAAGGGGGGAGAGGGGGGAACTGAATCCCCCTTTTTGGAGGGAATTGGGGGGGGCGATCCAGGCAACCCTCTTCCCTTTCTCTACCTCCCCCCGCAAGGAAAAAGGAGGGATGAAGACGCTTTTTCGTAATCCCCCCCCCCCAAAAAAGATACCAGGCCTCCTCCTCCTCCTCCTCCTCCTCCTCCAGGGGCAGATTCCCCCCTCCCATTTGGGGGGATGGAGAGAAAAGGCAGCGAGTGAGAAGGTGGGGGGATCGAAGCTTTATAAAGGGAGGGAGGGAGTGGGGGGAGAGAAGGGAAGCCCTTCCTTTGATGGTGGGGGGTCAGGATTTTAAAGGAATTCCCCCCTTTTGTTTTAATCCCCATTAATTTTAATTAATTTTAATTAATTTTAATTTTTATTATTAATTAAAAATTAATATTTTTAATAAATATTAATAAATTATAAAAATTTTATTAAAAATTATAAAAAATTATAAAAATTATAAAAAATTAATAAATATTAATAAAATTAATAATATTTATTATTAATTAAAAATAATTTTAATTAATTAAAATTAATTAAGCCTGATCCATGGGGGGGGAGGCAGCCAGTGGGGCTTCCTAAAATGAAAAGGGGAAACGAAGGTTCATATATAGGCGGTGGAGGTGGGGAGGGGGAAACAGAAGGGACTCCCCTCCTTTGGGGGGGGTCAGGATTTCAAAGGAATTCTCTATCCCCCCTTTTATTCCTCCCATGTGTATGTTTTGGGGGGTTGGACAGATGGCAAAGAAGGAAAGGGGATAAAAGTTCCCTCCCCTCCCAGGTTTCCTTGTCCTGAGTCGAAATCTGAGCCCGGATCTCCCCTGAGCTCCCAATGCAGGGCTCTCTCTCTCTCTGTCTGTCTGTCTGTCTGTCTGTCTGTCTGTCTGTCTTCTCTGTTCCTTGCTTCTCTGTCCATGTGCAGAGGGCTCCCCCCCCCCGGGCCCTTCTCTCTCTCTCTCCAGCCCCTCTCTCAGGATGCCCCCCCCAAATGCCTCCCCTGCCCCATCCGAGAACTAACAGTCCGAGAAGTGATGGAGGAGGAGGAGGAGGAGGAGGAGGAGGAGGCAAGAGAGGGGGTTGGAGACTTCAACGAGGGGGGCTACCACCTGTGCTCCCCGCCACCCTGCACAATCCCTGCCAGAGCCTTCTGGTGGTTGGAGACTTCACGTGCCTGCCGAGGGTGGGCTCTCAGGGTGGGCCCATGGCCTCTTTAGAACATAAGAACATAGAAGAGCCATTATGGATTTCATGGAGCCCATGAGACTAGATATCTGTCTCCTGATACCACTCCCCTGCATCTGGCCCTTGAACTACCCTGGTTTAAAGCCCTAGAGATTACATATCTCCATCATGGTTTGTAACCCGTGATGGACTTTTCCTCTAGGAATCTGTCCAATCCCCTTTTGAAGGCATCCAGGCCAGATGCCATCACCACATCCTGTGGCAGGGAGTTCCATAGACTTAAAACGCGCTGGGTGAAAAAATATTTTCTTTTGTCAGTTCTTACTCTCCCAGCACTCAATTTGAGTGTATGTCCCCTAGTTCTGGTATTTTGAGAGAGGGAGAAGAGCTTCCCTCTATCCACTTTACTCATACGCTGCATTATTTTGTATGTCTCAATCATATCCCCCCTCAAGCGCCTTTTTTCCAGACTAAAGAGGCCCAATTGTTTTAGCCTTTCTTCATAAGGGAGGTGCCCCAGCCCAGTAATCATTTTGGTCGCTCTCTTCTGCACCTTTTCCAGTTCCACTATGTCTTTCTTGAGATGCGGTGACCAGAATTGTACACAATACTCCAGGTGGGGCCTTACTATTGTTTTGTATAACGGCATTATAATGTTGGCTGTTTTATTTTCAATCCCCTTTTGATAATCCCTAGCATGGAATTGGCCTTCTTCACTGCTGCCACACATTGGGGAGACACCTTCATGGTCCACCAACACACCAAGATCTCTTTCCTGATCCGTCAAGGATAACTCAGAGCCCATGAGTTGATAGATGAAGTTTGGATTTTTGCCCCAATATGCATTACTTTACATTTGGTTACATTAAAACGCATTTGCCATTTCTCAGCCCACTCCCCCAGTTTGGAGAGATCCTTCTGGAGCTCTTCACAATCCTCTCTGGTTTTTACCACACGGAAAAGTTTTGTGTCATCTGCAAACTTGGCCACCTCACTGTTTATCCCTGTCTCCAGGTCATTTATGAACAGATTGAAAAGCACCGGTCCCAGGACAGAGCCCTGGGGCACACCGCTTTTCACTTCTCTCCATTGTGAAAATTTCCCATTGACACCTACTCTTTGTTTCCGGGATCTCAACCAGTTCTCAATCCATAAGAGGACCTGCCCTCTTATCCCCTGACTATACAATTTTCTCAGCAGCCTTTGGTGAGGGACTGTGTCAAAAGCCTTTTGAAAATCCAGATAGACTATATCCACCGGTTCACCCAAATCCACGTGCCTGTTGACCTTTTCAAAAATTCTAAAAGGTTTGTAAGACAAGATTTACCCTTACAGAAGCCATGCTGATTTTCTCTCAGCAAGGTTTGTTCTTTTATGTGTTTTAAGATTTTCTCTTGGATGAGGCCTTCCACCATCTTCCTGGGACAGATGTAAGGCTAACCGGCCTGTAGTTTCCTGGGTCCCCCCTCCTTCCTTTTTTAAAAATTGGTGTGACATCTGCTATCCTCCAGTCCTCCGGCACTGTGGCCGTTTTAAGAGACAAGTTGCATATAACCGTTAAGAGATCTGCAATTTCATTTCTCAGTTCCTTAATAACCCTTGGGTGGATGCCATCTGGGCCCGGTGACTTGTTAATCCTCAATTTATCAATTAGTCCTAAAACCTCCTCTCTTTTAACCTGTATTTGATTTAATTCTTTAGTCAAGAGGGGCGGCTCAGGCAGCGGAATCCGCTCAAGGTCCTCTGTCGTGAAGACAGACGCAAAGAACTCGTTCAATTTCTCTGCAATGTCCAAGTCCTCCTTAAACTCCCCTTTTCCTCCCTCACCATCCAGAGGCCCAATTGGTTCTCTGGCAGGTTTTCTACTTCTAACATATTTAAAGAAGCTTTTATTATTACCCTTTATATTGCTAGCCATTCGTTCCTCAAAGTCTTTCTTTGCCTCCCTTATCATCTTTTTACATTTCTTTTGCCAGAGTTTGTGTTCCTTTTTATTTTCCTCGGTTGGGGAGGATTTCCATTTACAGAAGGACCTCTCCTTGTGCTTTAGAGCCTCTCTAACTCCACTCGTTAACCATCTTTGAACCTGGCCCAGAGTGTTGTTTGCCCCACCCATAGAGCCGGGCATACCTTCGACCTCCACGTCAACGGATCATAATCTGAGGGTTGGGGACATTGTTCCCCAGCACATGTCATGGACAGACCATCTTCTGCTCTGTTTTTTCCTCTCGATCGCTGCTCCATCCCACGGGGAGCCTCAGCCTCTTGTGTTGGCCCCCAACCCCCAAAGGCTTCTGGATCCCAAACGGTTTTCGGAGGCCTTTGGGGAGCTTCCTGACGGCCTGGCTGACGATCCGGTGGAACCTCTGGTGGAGAGATGGTATGAGGAGACCACCCAGGCTGTTGACCGGATCGCCCTTAAGTGCCTCCTTCGTTGTGGATCTTGCTCCTCGCTATGGTTCACGGCAGGGTTGAGAGCGATGAAGCAAGAACGAAGAAGGCTTGAGAGCAGATGGAGGAAGGACCGGTTGGTATCTAATCAGGCTGCCGTTTGTGCTCTGACCTGGCTCTATGTTCATGCGGTCAGGGAGGCCAAAAGATCTTCTGCCCCCTTGAGAATTGTTGCAACCTCAAACGGCCAAGCGGAGTTGTTCCACGTGGTTTGGACCACAACTCCCACAGTCCTTTGTCATTGGCAATCTAAGCTTTGAATTCTGGGAGTTGTGATCCAAAACATCAGGAAGGCTGAAGTTTGGACATGCCCGCTGTAGCCCCTCCTCGAATATCCCTGGAGCACCACCCCCTCGGTCCCCTCGCCTGGCTGAGTTTGGGCCTGTTTCCTCAGCGGAGGCCTCCAGGGACATGAACAGTGCCTCTAGTTTCAAACCCTATTTCCCTTTTCAGCTGCCAGTGTCCTCTGCGGAGGTGACCCCATATTTCCCCCCACAGAGAGGCTGTAGATCCCTTTGAGATTCTGGGAACGAAATCTGTCCAGGTAAGGATCCCTTTGCCTCCTGGGCATGGAGAGGGTTTATGGGTTGCCCTCCTGGGATGTCCCTCTTTGGAAGAAGGGCCCCCCCCAGCTTGGGCCATGAAGTGGCATTCATTATCAAATCAGCCAGCAGTTTTTAAAGCGCTTCCAGCGCCTACATTGGTTACCATTGTTTTTAGACTTGCTCCTACTTTTTTCGGTCAGAGCTTGAAACATTTTTATCTTATGCATTCATTCATCTCCAGTGACTGCTCTGGGTCACTTACAGGAGCTAAAGCACCTCACCCCGCCCAGCCATAAGCAGTGACATAAAAATAAAATGATGATCAATGTGACACATCAAATTTTAGACAATATTTTCTTCTGCTATGGGGCGGCTCTATAGGGAGTGCCTCTTTTGAGCAGTTAGAGAAAATAAGACATTTGGCTGTTCTGGTGTTCTTGTACTTTCCCCCTCCCTTGAGGTTGGCACAATGATTACCCAGCTCGTGTGGTGAAGGTGGGGGAGCAGTGCGTAACCTCCATAATTAAATGGTAACCAGCCCAGAGAGTGCTTGAAGCATTATGGGGCAGTAGATAAGCAGCGCCCTTTGCTTCTGGTTTGTTATTCCTTTGAAGCTCCCCGTATCTGAAATTGTTCAATAGGTCCCAGGTCTGTTTCTTTGTTTCCTGCCCATGAAGAGCCAGGTTCCCTCACAATAATAAACAGCCAGGCTGCCTGAGGGGTTGGTTGCTCCTTGGAAGGAGGAGATCCTCCGCGCCCCATCCAGGCCTAGGGAGGAGGAGGAGGAGGCCTTCCTCCCAGGGAGGAGGGTCAGCCCAAGGACACTGGCTCTGAGTTAGACCTCCTCCCAAAATGCTTGTATTGGGGGCAGGGGTCCCCTCCCCTTCCCTGGGGGCGGGCAGAAGGGAGGTAGAGAAGGGCAGGAGGGGGAGAAGTATTCGGTCCTCCAAGGGGGAGGGCAGGGAGTCCCGCTTCCTAGAGTGGCAGGAAACCCCGAAAAGCTCCCAGGGAGGGAGGGGGACCTTCTCTCCCCCCAAAAAGAAGGCTCTCCTCTGTGGTAGCTGGAAGGAGAGGAAAAGAGAGAGACACCCCCAAGAAGGAGGAGGAGGAGAAGATGTGTGGTGCAATTGGGGGTTGCAATGCTATTGGGGGAAGGGGGCATTGGGAGATGGGAGGGGGAGATGGGGCGCTGGAGGAGGGGAGGGGGCCTCCTCCCCCTCCCTCCCCACCAGCCCCTCCTCCCAACACCCCCTTTATGGGGGAAGACATCCAGGAGGCGTTGATCATGAAAACCCCCACTGGATGGGGGGTGTCCCAGGAGAAGAAGCCCCCACCTTCCCACCCGTTGGGGGTCCAGAGGGAGGAAGAAGTAAATTTGCCCCCCAACCTCCCCCACCTTCACTTTTCTCTCCCCCATAAAAAGAGAACCAGCCCCCCAGCCCCTCCTCTTCCCCCCCACTGACTGTTTGCAGGAAGGAGGGGAAAGATCTGCCCCCCACAACCAGGAGGAGGTTTGTGCAACAGGACGGGAGGGTGGTGGGGGGGGAGAGAGATGGGGATATGGGGAGGGGGTCAGAGAAGAGGGGGCACTGGGAATGGGAATGGGGGTAAAATGGAAGCTGGGGAGAGGGGAAAGGAGGAGCCTCCTGGGTGTCCCTTTATGGGGGAGGAGGAGGAGGAAAAGGGGTCAATGCTGATTAAATGGAGGGGTTGTTAGGAAGTAAGGAACCCCCCAGAAACACACACCCTGGGCTC
>JAPFRF010000096.1:0-39570 GCA_029282475.1 Phrynocephalus forsythii | reverse complement strand
CGAAGGAAACTAAGGACACCAGAAACACTTGTAGAGAATAAGGTTCCGAATTATCTGTGGCGGTCTCTGGAGTAAACATCAAGAGACAAGGACATCTTGCCTGGTGAGTAGTCTGGTCAAGTTAGAACACTTAGACGAGGAACATGGGGAATAAGACTTCGAAGTCTGGATGGAATCGGGAGGGGGACGCCCTGCCTTCGAGGCAATCAATCCTTGGACTACGTGCCGGGAAACCGAAGGTAGTGATTCCGGAAGGCTCCATAGTAAGGAGATGGGATCAATTAAAAGGATCAGGGGCTTCTTTGAATAAATTGGTAGGATTATGTATGAAAGTATGGCCCACATTTGTTCTGAATAAGGTGGGATTTCCAGGTTTAAGATGCCATTATACAAAACAATAGTAAGCCCCCACCTGGAGTATTGTGTACAATTCGGGTCACCGCATCTCAAGAAAGACATAGTGGAACTGGAAAAGGTGCAGAAGAGAGCGACTAAAATGATTACTGGCCTGGGGCACCTGCCTTATGAAGAAAGGCTAAAACATTTGGGCCTCTTTAGTCTGGAAAAAAGGCGCTTGAGGGGGGATATGATTGAGACATACAAAATAATGCAGGGTATGAGTAAAGTGGATAGAGGGAAGCTCTTCTCCCTCTCACAAAATACCAGAACTATGGGAAATACACTCTAATTGAGGGCTGGGAGTGTAAGAACTGACAAAAGAAAATATTTTTTTCACCCAGCGCGTTGTAAGTCTATGGAACTCCCTGCCACAGGAGGTGGTGATGGCATCTGGCCTGGATGCCTTCAAAAGGGGATTGGACAGATTCCTGGAGGAAAAGTCCATCACAGGTGACAAACCATGATGGAGATATGTGTAATCGCCAGGCTTAAAACCAGGGTACTTCAAGGGCCAGATGATGCAGGGGAGTGGTATCAGGAGACAGAGATCTAGTCTCATGCGCTCCCAGACGCATCTGGTGGGGCCACTGTGAGATACAGGAAGCTGGACTAGATAGGCCTTTGGCCTGATCCAGCATGGCTCTTCTTATGTTCTTATGTTCTTATATGGCCCCACCCAGAGACAAGTGATGCCATTTTGCAGCCCCTTTTGAATTTTCCAGAAGAGACTCAGGGGCAAGAGGTTCATTATGATGTTTGGGTAAAGGGGTGTAAAGAGATCCCAAGCACCATGTTCCCAGTTAGGGCAGAAAAGAAGAGGGAAGGATCAGATCTTGTGGGTTCCCCAGCACCAATGTTTGACATTTTGGAACACATTCCCCCTTACCCGGTTCAGCGTCAGGCAGACCAAGTAGTGACAGGCCAAGGAGGGGCAGGAGCATTACAAGAGACACCAACAAAGGAAGATCCCCCTGATGATAGCAAAAGAATTAACAGCCCCTGTGGAGACTTCTAAGAGGAGCCGGATTGGGGAGCGAGCACTTCGAGCTGTGTGGGGATGGAATGGGACATTTGGGGAGGGAAGGCGTTTTCCGTCCCCTGATCAACAGCCTCCAGCCCATCTCAATATTTCTGACAGATGTCCATCCAGCCTCTGCTTAAAAACCTCCAAAGAAGGAGACTCCACCACCCTCCTTTGTGGCAGCTATATTATTCCACTGCCGAACAGCTCTAACTGTCATGAAGTTCTTCCGAATGTTCAAATGGAATCTCTTTTCCTGTAGTTTGAAACCATTGCCCCGAGTCCTAGTCTCTGAAGCCATGGAAAACAAACCTGTTCCCTCTTCAATATAACATCCTTTCAAGAATTTAAACATAGCTATAATATTCCCCCTCAGCTTTCTTTTAGAGAGGCTAAACATTCCCAGTTCCCTAAGCCGTTCCTCATAAGACATTTCCTCCAGACCCTCAACCATCCTGGTCGCCCTCCTCTGCACCCACTCGAGGTTGTCAACATCCTTTTTAAACTGAGGCGCACAGTACTGGACACAGTACTCCAGGTGGGGTCTGACCAGAGCAGAATAGAGTGGTACTATCACCTCCCTTGATCTAGACACTATGGTTCTGTTGATGCAACCAAGAATCGCATTGGCTTTCCTAGCCGCCGCATCACACTGCTGGCTCATGTTCAATTTGTGGTCCACCAAGACCCCCAGATCCCTTTCACAGGTACTATTCTCTAGCCAAGTGTCCCCCATCCTATATCTGTGCAATTCATTCTTTCTACCTAGATGTAGCACCCTACATTTCCCTCTGTTGAAATCCATTCCATTAGCTTTGGCAACTTTTAAGAACAGTCTCCTGGCAAATTATATACAAGTTTGGACTATTATACAGTGACCCCCTGCCATTTCACGGTTCACGGTTCAGGTACTACATCACAGGATCCCACTACATCGCAACCTGGTCACTCTGTGTGTCCCCCCCCGCACCTCCGAGAAGCCTCCCCCACACTCCTCCGAGGCTTTTGGGACAGGCGCACGATCGCCTCACCCGCCCCAGGCCCTCCCACCCGCGATCGGCTGGGGGGGGGGTTACTGTACCTGCTTTGTGCTCTCCAAAGCTCAGGTGTCCTCCATCGTCACATTTTGACACACCCCCGTCACTCTAGGAAGCCCCACTCGCTGCCTTTTCTCTCCCCCCCACCATGGATCGGGTGCCCCATTTCCCTTCCAAATTAAAATTGTGGGGGGAGAGAGAGAGAAAACGGAAGGAGGAGGGGATGGCTGGCAAGGGGGGGTCCTTAGAGGGGGCAGGAACTCTTTTTACCTCCGGAGCCCAGGGTGTGTTTCTGGGGGAGTTCCTTCCTTCCTAACACCCCCTCCATTTAATCAGCATTGACCCCTCCTCCTCCCCTCCATAAAGGGACACCCAGGGGGATCCTCCGCCCTCTCCCCAGCTTCCATTTTACCCCCCATTCCCATTCCCAGTGCCCCCCTCTTCTCTGACCCCCTCCCCATATCTGCATCTCTCCCCACCACCACCCCTCCCGTCCTGCTGCACGAACCTCCTCCTGGTTGGGGGGGCAGATCTTTTCCCCTCCTTCCTGCAAACAGTCAGTGGGGGAGGAGGAGGGGGGGCTGGTTCTTTTTTTTATGGGGGGAGAGAGAAAAGTGAAGGTGGGGGAGGTTGGGGGGGCAAATTTACTCCTCTTCTCCCTCTGGACCCCCAACGGAGTGTGCAGTGGGGGCGTTTTCCTCCTGGGACACCCCATCCACGGATTTCATCATCAACGCCTCCTCCACCCCCCATAAAGGGACGCCCAGGAGGGTCTTCCCTCCTTGCCCCCTCCCTCCCCTCCAGCGCCCCATCTCCCCCTCCCATCTCCCAATGCCCCCTTCCCCCCAATAGCATTGCAACCCCCCAATTGCACCACACATCTCCTCCTCCTCCTCCTCCTCCTCTTGGGGGGGTGTCTCTCTTTTCCTCTCCTTCCAGCTACCACAGAGGAGAGCCTTCTTTTTGGGGGAGCGAAGGTCCCCCTCCCTCCCTGGGAGCTTTTTGGGTTTCCTGCCACTCTAGGAAGCGGGACTCCCTGCTCTCCCCCCCCCTTGGAGGACCGAATACTTCTCCCCCCGCCCTTCTCTACCTCCCTTCTGCCCCCCCCAGGGAAGGGGAGGGGACCCCTGCCCCCCCAATACAAGCATTTTTGGGAGGAGGTCTAACTCAGAGCCAGTGTCCTTGGGCTGACCCTCCTCCCTGGGAGGAAGGCCTCCTCCTCCTCCTCCTCCTAGGCCTGGATGGGGCGCGGAGGATCTCCTCCTTCCAAGGAGCAACCAACCCCTCAGGCAGCCTGGCTGTTTATTATTGTGAGGGAACCTGGCTCTTCGTGGGCAGGAAAAAACAAACAGACATGGGACCTATTGAATTTCAGATACAGGGAGCTTCAAAGGAATAACAAACCAGAAGCAAAGGGCGCTGCTTATCTACTGCCCCGTAATGCTTCAAGCACTCTCTGGGCTGGTTACCATTTAATTATGGAGGTTACGCACTGCTCCCCCACCTTCACCACACGAGCTGGGTAATCATTGTGCCAACCTCAAGGGAGGGGGAAAGTACAAGAACACCAGAACAGCCAAATGTCTTATTTTCTCTAACTGCTCAAAAGAGGCACTCCCTGTAGAGCCGCCCCATAGCAGAAGAAAATATTGTCTAAAATTTGATGTGTCACATTGATCATCATTTTATTTTTATGCCACTGGTTATGGCTGGGCGGGGTGGGGTGAGGTGTTTTAGCTCCTGTAAGTGACCCAGAGCAGTCACTGGAGATGAATGAATGCATAAGATAAAAATGTTTCAAGCTCTGACCGAAAAACTAGGAGCAAGTCTAAAAACAATGGTAACCAACGTAGGCGCTGGAAGCGCTTTAAAAACTGCTGGCTGGTTTGATAATGAATGCCACTTCATGGCCCAACTTGGGGGGCTTCTTCCAAAGAGGGACATCCCAGGAGGGCAACCCGTAAACGCTCTCCATGCCCAGGAGGCAAAGGGATCCTTACCTGGACAGATTTCGTTCCCAGAATCTCAAAGGGATCTCCAACCTGGACCCACACTCTCTGTGGGGGGAAATATGGGGTCACCTCCTCAGAGGACACCAGCAACTGAAAAGGGAAATAGGGTTTGAAACTAGAGGCACTGTTCATGTCCCTGGAGGCCTCCGCTGTGGAAACAGGCCCAAACTCAGCCAGGCGAGGGGACCGAGGGGGTGGGGCGCCAGGGATATTCGAGGAGGGGCTACAGCGGGCATGTCCAAACTTCAGCCTTCCTGATGTTTTGGATCACAACTCCCAGAATTCAAAGCTTAGATTGCCAATGACAAAGGACTGTGGGAGTTGTGGTCCAAACCACGTGGAACAACTCCGCTTGGCCGTTTGAGGTTGCAACAATTCTCAAGGGGGCATAAGATCTTTTGGCCTCCCTGACCGCATGAACATAGAGCCAGGTCAGAGCACAAACGGCAGCCCGATTAGATACCAACTGGTCCTTCCTCCATCTGCTCCCCAGCCTTCTTCGTTCTTGCTTCATCGCTCTCAACCCTGCCGTGAACCATAGCGAGGAGCGAGATCCACAACGAAGGAGGCACTTAAGGGCGATCCAGTCAACAGCCTGGGTGGTCTCCTCATACCATCTCTCCACCAGAGGTTCCACCGGATCGTCAGCCAGGCCGTCAGGAAGCTCCCCAAAGGCCTCCGAAAACCGTTTGGGATCCAGAAGCCTTTGGGGGTTGGGGGCCAACACAAGAGGCTGAGGCTCCCCGTGGGATGGAGCAGCGATCGAGAGGAAAAAACAGAGCAGAAGATGGTCTATCCATGACATGTGCTGGGGAACAATGTCCCCAACCCTCAGATTATGATCCGTTGACGTGGAGGTCGAAGGTATGCCCGGCTCTATGGGTGGGGCAAACAACACTCTGGGCCAGGTTCAAAGAGGCCATGGGCTCCATGAAATCCATAACCCTAACCCTGAGAGCCCACCCTCGGCAGGCACGTTGAAGTCTCCAACCACCAGAAGGCTCTGGCAGGGATTGTGCAGAGTGGCGGGGAGCAAGGTGGTACCCCTCTCTTGCCTCCTCCTCCTCCTCCTCCTCCTCCTCCTCCTCCTCCTCCTCCACTTCTCGGACTGTTAGTTCTCGGATGGGGCAGGGGAGGCATTTGGGGGGGGCATCCTGAGAGAGGGGCTGGAGAGAGAGAGAGAAGGGCCCGGGGGAGCCCTCTGCACATGGACAGAGAAGCAAGGAACAGACAGACAGACAGACAGACAGAGAGAGAGAGAGAGCCCTGCATTGGGAGCTCAGGGGAGATCCGGGCTCAGATTTCGACTCAGGACAAGGAAACCTGGGAGGGGAGGGAACTTTTAACCCCTTTCCTTCTTTGCCATCTGTCCAACCCCCCAAAACATACACATGGGAGGAATAAAAGGGGGGATAGAGAATTCCTTTGAAATCCTGACCCCCCCCCAAAAGGAGGGGAGTCCCTCCTGTTTCCCCCTCCCCACCTCCACCGCCTATATATGAACCTTCGTTTCCCCTTTTCATTTTAGGAAGCCCCACTGGCTGCCTCCCCCCCCATGGATCAGGCTTAATTAATTTTAATTAATTAAAATTATTTTTAATTAATAATAAATATTATTAATTTTATTAATATTTATTAATTTTTTATAATTTTTATAATTTTTTATAATTTTTAATAAAATTTTTTATAATTTATTAATATTTATTAAAAATATTAATTTTTAATTAATAATAAAAATTAAAATTAATTAAAATTAATTAAAATTAATGGGGATTAAAACAAAAGGGGGGAATTCCTTTAAAATCCTGACCCCCCACCATCAAAGGAAGGGCTTCCCTTCTCTCCCCCCCACTCCTCCCTCCCTTAATAAAGCTTCGATCCCCCCACCTTCTCACTCGCTGCCTTTTCTCTCCATCCCCCAAATGGGAGGGGGAATCTGCCCTGGAGGAGGAGGAGGAGGAGGAGGAGGAGGCCTGGTATCTTTTTTTGGGCGGGGGGTTTACGAAAAAGCGTCTTCACCCCTCCTTTTTCCTTGCGGGGGGAGGTAGAGAAAGGGAAGAGGGTTGCCTGGATCGCCCCCCCAATTCCCTCCAAAAAGGGGGGTTCAGTTCCCCCCTCTCCCCCTTTCTCCTCCTGTTTTTTTTTTTTTTTTTTTTTTTGGGGGGCAAATTTACGCCTCCTTCTCCCTCCAGACCCAAAGGAGTTTGCAGTGGGGGGGATTCTCTTCTGGGACATCCCTCCCATGGATGTCTTCAACAACAACAGGCCCACTTTTCCTCCTCCTCCCCCAATAGCATTGCAACCCCCCCCCCAGTTGCACAACGCACCTCCTCCTCCTTCTTGCGGGGGGATCTCTTTTCCTCTCCTTCCAACAACCACAGAGGAGAGCCTTCTTTTTGGGGGGGAGGGGTTATAGTCTCTTGGAAAACAGGAACCCCCCCAGCCTTTCACTTCCTGCCACTCTAGGAAGCGGGACTCGCTGCCCTCCCGCCCCCCCTCGGAGGACTGAACACTCCCCCCGCGCACCCTTCTGGTCCTGCAAGGCAGGCAGGGAAGGAGGGGGGAGGAGAAGAGAATGGGGGGTTGGAGGGGATACGCCTTCCTCCTCCTCCTCCTCCTCCTCCTCCTCCTCCTCCTCTTCTTCTGCCCCATTTCAGGTGGTGAGCGCGGGGGGACAAACTCCCTCTCCTTCCCTCTGGAGCCCCTCCTTTCCTTCCCTTCCTCTAAAATCCTGAAGTTCCCAAACTTATTTCTCCCTTGCCTATTTCTTTATTTTGTTTCCCGTGGATCCCCCCCTCCTCGCCTAATCCTGAAATTTCTGGAACTTCTTAACTTCAAATGTACGCCTGACAGCTGACACAGTCCTGCTCATTTTGAATAAATACAGGAGTGGTGCCTCCCAAGACGAACGCCCCGTAAGATGAATTTTTATTTTGTCCTAATGCCAATAAAGGTTGATTTGATTTGATCTGATATTAAAGGATCTCTATTTTTCATCTCTCTTCTTCGATTTCATATGACACCCAAGACATGATCTTCTTTCTCTTGATAGTCTTTAATTTATCTTACCACACCTCATTCTAGCAGCATTAATTTGGCTCCAAGTGTTTTCAACTCCATTTACATCTGTTGTCTACTTGATGGTTTTGAATTTTGTACTCAGGATCAAGTGAACTGCTTGCTACTTGGTCCTGCAGTTTATAAATTGCAGTTCGACTATTTGTCACATTTGCCTGACATTTCTTCAACTTAAGGTTCACTGCTACTAATAAATGAATTAATATCTGTGCCAGAATGTGCAGAAGGATGACCTAATATAGGAGGGTTAACAGCTCAGGAACAGAATCAGCAGTACACCTCCATTTGAAGGACAAAGGGCACTCTTTTAAAGTTGAGGATGTTCACATATTAGACAAAGAAGACAGGTAGCTTGAGAGAGGAGTCAGGGAAGTCACTCATGTGAGCATTGAAACCCCCTGCATCAACAGAAGTGGCGGCCTCAGGCATAGTCTATCTGCTACTTATCAGGCTGTGCTTTCCAAAGTACCCAGACAAATCAAAAAGCCAAGGCCATAGCTAATGACCCATACTTTAGAGGTTTCAGCACCTTAGGCGATTGCTCACCTTAATGTTATGTATATTATGGACACTCTCTACAGAGTGCAAGGAGGCTATGAACACACTCTCTAGAGTGCATGGAGCCTGTTTAAAACAACAGCAATAGAGGCACAGCAGAAGTGCATACAACAAAGAAAGAAGAGCTCATCTAAGTCCAAGAGGGCGCCGGCATGGTTAACGAGTAGAGTTAGAGAGGCTCTCCGTAAATGGAAATCCTTCCCAAATGAGAATGGGGCGGTATGTAAATAAATAAATAAATAAATAAATAAATAAATAAATAAATAAATAAATAAATAAAACATCCAGGCTGGGAGAAGAGGAGGTCCGGGCTCCTCCAAGGCACCCCCCCGCCAGCCCCGTCGCACCTCCTACCTTAAGAGAAAAACAAACGAGAAGAAACCTCCCCCCCCTTGTCAGGGTCTGACCCCTTCTTCCCTGCCTGCCTATCTGGATAAGTGGGTGATGATGAGACTGGGGGTTGAAACCCCTGGGCCACGGACACTTGACTGGGGGAGAGCAGGGAGGGTGGAAACGGGGAACCCCATTCCTTGGACCTTCTCTCCTTTCCCTCCCCAGCCCCACTTGTAGGTTGACCCCCCATACAAAAAGCCAGCCACTCCGTGGGACAGAGGGTGAGATGAAGCAGCAGCAGCCTGGGTGGAGGGGGGGGCTGGGGTCTTGGGGGGCAGAAGGAGGATCCAGGACCCAATACTCTGGCAAAGGAGGGGGTCCCTCCTCAGGAGCAGAAAGGGGAAGCAGAAGGACCCCCTTGAGACCACATTATCCCCCAGTACAGAAAGGTCTCTTTCTCTTCTCTCCCCCACCTCCTGTGGGGTTTTCAGCCTCCATGCCCCCTTTTCCCTCCCTCCCCCCAAGTCAAGTCCTCTCCCCTCCTTCTGAGACCCCCAATATCCTTCCGCCCCCATCCAGGAAACCATGAGGATGGGGTGGGGTGCCTTTTTTGGGGGGGGTGTAACTGGGGGGACCCTTCTCTCCTTCCCGCCCCCCACTTCCTACCTCCCCACTTCCTGGTCCCTCCTGAGCTCAGAGCCTTCTCTCTGCCCCCCCTGCACTGGGGTGTCCGTCACCCACTTCCCTCCCCCCTTCCAGGTTCCCAAACGGGCCCCAGACGAGCCCCCTCCCTAAAATGCCCCCACTTAGGTTGGGAGGGGGGAATGATGACCTGCCCCAGGAGGGGGAGGGGGACTGGTGTCTTTTTTAGGGGGGGAGGAGAGAATTTCCTTCTCTCTCTCTCTGTCCTCTCCCCCTTTCTTTTTCTTGGTCTTTTTCCTTAACGTCCTTTGTTTTTTTTTTCTTATGGGGGGAGGGGGGCTATATATGGTTGTGCCATAGAGGGGGGCTATATATATCCCCCCTGCATGGCACAACCCCCTACCTCTTCGCGGTTTTTCCCTCCCCCTTTTTTGTCCGTCCTTAAAAGCTGCTTCCTCTGCCCTTTTTCCTTTGGGGGGGGAGATATAGGGAAGGAGGGGTTTTTTTGGGGGGGTTGAATCCCCCCTTCATTCCTTTCCCTCTCCCTCCCTCCTCCTTCCAAATTAAAATGGGGGGAGAGAGAGAAAGGGGAAGGTCCCTCTGGACCCCCAAAGGAGTGTGCAGTCGGGGGACATCCTTCCTGGGACCCCCACCCTCCAGCTGGATTTCATCAGCAACACCCCCCTTTTCCTCCTCGTCCCCCCCATAAAGGGACACCTGGGAGGGTCCTCCCCCTCCCTCCCTACCACCCAGCCTCCATTTTCCCCCATCTCCCAACGCCGCCCTTCCTCCCCATAGCATTGCAACCCCCCCATTGCACAACGCACCTCCTCCTCCTCCTCCTCCTTGGGGGGGTGCCTCTCTTTTCCTGCTCCCCTTCCAGCAACCACAGAGGAGAGCCTTCTTTTTGGAGGGAAGGTTCCCCTCTCCCTCCCTCCCTGGGAGCCTTTCGGGTTTCCTGCCACTCTAGGAAGCGGGACTCGCTGCCCTCCCGCCCCCTCTTGGAGGACCGAGTACTGTGGCCACCAGGGATGGAGGGAGAAAAGGGAAAACGTGGGGGGGGCTCCGCCTTCCTCCCCCTCCCCCTCCTCCCACTGGACCCCCAAAGGCATCTCTCCTGGCGGTGGTCCCCAACCCCCGGGCCGCGGACCCTCCTCCTCCTCCTCCTCCTCTTCTCTCCCACGGGCAACACAGAGAGAGAGAGAGCCCCCCCCAGTGTGCAGAGACGCCACCCCCCCACCGGCCTCCCTCCCCCCCCGCAAGGCACACACTCCAAGCCCCCCCCCCCGCACCCCCTCCTCCCCCTCCACTCTTCACTGCATTGGACTGCATATATTATATTGCTCCTTTTATGGTTTGGTATCGGATCCTTTGGGTGGACAAGGCCATGGACACTAATGTCTCCCTAACGAGCCTATTCAGGCTTTGTTCATCTTATGAGCCAATCAGACCAGGGGACAAGAGGTCAAGCTGACTATAAGAAGGTCTACTTGCACTACCTGTATTTAGACTGATGAAGCTGTTTGGATGAACAAAAAAGAAGTCCAGTAGCCATGACTCAACTCCCACTTGTATAAAGGAATTAATTCATTCCAAATGAAATTTTTTTAAGCAAATTTTCCTTTATACAAATTTCACATATGAATGCACTGAAAACAGAGTAATCCTTAATCACGGCCATTTTTATGTTGTACGGATTTGCCCCATAGGCGAGTCTGTTAAGCAAATTTCCTCTATCTTCGGAATTTTTATGTTGTACAGATTTTATGTTATACATACTGTTTGTTATACAAGGGTCCACTGTAATTCTATCAAAGAAAGAGATCAAATTAGTCATGACTTGTTTTCAATAAACCCGTGTTGATGTCTTGTAATGAGAGCATAGTTTGTTAAATAATTACAGATGGAGCCTCACCACAGATTTATAAAGAGGCAAAATGACACTTGCTGACTTGTTTTCGAGTTGGCTTTTTTCACTGCTGCGGCACACTGTGTTGACACCTTCCTTGAGCTGTCCACCAGGACACCAAGGTCCCTTTCCTGGTTTGTTTGAGAGAGTTCAGATCCCATCAGTTTATAAATGTAATTGAGTTGAAGCTCAGTTGCCACTGCTTTTCCCACTCCACCCAGTGTCAAGAGATCCCTCTGGAGCCCCTCACAATCTCTCTCAGTTCTGACTATCTTGTATAATTAGATATGGTATTATTGTGTGTGTGTGTGTGTGTGTGTGTGTGTGTGTGTGTGTGTGTGTGTGTGTGTTGTGTTCTTACAGTCATGACGGACTCTTCGTGACCCCATGTCCATGGGAGTTTTCTTGGCAGGACTCCTGGAGTGGTTTGCCTGTTCCTACTCCAGGCGCCTACAGCACCTGCTATTCCCTGGTGGCCGCCCATCCAAGGTCTAACCAGGCCTGACCCTGATTAGCTTCATACTGTATTATTGTACAATATATTGTGTGACGACTGATTCCAAATTCATCAGGGCCCATCTCCAGCCTTCTCCATCAGTTCTCAGATGGGGCAGGTGAGGCTTTTTTTGGGAGGGGCATCCCGTCAGCTGCCCCATGGGGCTTCTGAGAGAAGGGCTGGAGAGAGAGAGAAAAAAGGGCCCTGGGAGGGTGGGTGGGAAAGCCCTCTGCACATGGGTAGAGGAGCAGGGGACAGAGAGAGAGAGAGAGAGAGAGAGAGAGAGACTGCATTGGGACCCAGGAGAGACCCAGGGCTCAGATTTTGGCTCAGGACAAGGAAACCTGGGGGGGGGAGGAACTTTTAACCCCTTTCCTTCTTTACCATCTGTCCCCCTACACTTGAGGGGGGAAAGAGAATTCCTGCAAAATCTTGACCCCTCCAAAGGAGGTGAGTCCATTCTGCCACCCACCTCCCTATATAAAGCTTCATTCCTTCAACGGGCCCAGATGGCCTCCACCCAAGGGTTATTAGGGAATTGAGAAATGAAATTGCAGATTTATTAATGGTAATATGCAACTTGTCTCTTAAAACGGCCACAGTGCCGGAGGACTGAAGGATAGCAGATGTCACACCGAATTTTAAAAAAGGAAGGAGGGGGGGACCGGGAAACTACAGGCCAGTTAGCCTTACATCTGTCCCAGGGAAGATGGTGGAAAGCCTCATCCAAGAGAAAATCTTAAAACACATAGATTTGAAAAGGTCAACAGGCCTGTGGTTTTGGGTGAACCGGTGGATATAGTCTATCTGGATTTTCAAAGGGCTTTTGAAGCAGTCCCTCACCAGAGGCTCCTGAGAAAATTGCACAGTCAGGGGATAAGAGGGCAGGTCCTCTTATGGATTGAGAACTGGTTGAGATCCAGGAAACAAAGAGTAGGTGTCAATGGGAAATTTTCACAATGGAGAGAAGTGAAAAGCTGTGTGCCCAGGGATCTGTCCGGGTACCGGTGCTTTTCAATCTGTTCATAAATGACCTGGAGACAGGGATAAACAGTGAGGTGGCGAAGTTTGCTGATGACACAAAACTTTTCCGTGTGGTAAAAACCAGAGAAGATTGTGAAGAACTCCAGAAGGATCTCTCCAAACTGGGGGAATGGGCTGCGAAATGGCAAATGCGTTTTAATGTAGCCAAATGTAAAGTAATGCATATTGGGGCAAAAAATCAAAACTTTATCTATCAACTCATGGGCTCTGAGTTATCCGTGACAGACCAAAAACAAAACAATACAAAACAATAGTAAGGCCCCACCTGGAGTATTGTGTACAATTCTGGTCACCGCATCTCAGGAAAGACATAGTGGAACTGGAAAAGGTGCAGAAGAGAGCGACTAAAATGATTACTGGGCTGGGGCACCTCCCTTATGAGGAAAGGCTAAAACATTTGGGACTCTTTAGTCTGGAAAAAAGGCGCCTGAGGGGGAATATGATTGAGACGTACAAAATAATGCAGGGTATGAGTAAAGTGGATAGAGGGACGCTCTT
This sequence comes from Phrynocephalus forsythii, assembly GCA_029282475.1. Classification (NCBI taxonomy): domain Eukaryota; kingdom Metazoa; phylum Chordata; class Lepidosauria; order Squamata; family Agamidae; genus Phrynocephalus; species Phrynocephalus forsythii. The sequence goes on along the minus strand of JAPFRF010000096.1, from coordinate 26,543 downwards.
CTCCCTCTCACAAAATACCAGAACTAGGGGACATACACTCAAATTGAGGGCTGGGAGAGTAAGAACTGACAAAAGAAAATATTTTTTCACACATCGTGTTGGTAGTCTGTCGAACTCCCTGTCACAGGAGGTGGTGATGGCATCTGGCCTGGATGCCTTCAAAAGAGGATTGGACAGATTCCTGGAGGAAAAGTCCATCATCACAGGTTACAAACCATGATGGAGATGTGTAATAATCACCAGGCTTAAAACCGGGATACTTCAAGGGCCAGATGCAGGGAAGTGCTATCAGGAGACAGATATCTAGTCTCGTGCGCTCCCGGAGGCATCTGGTGGGGCCACTGTGAGATACAGGAAGCTGAACTAGATGGGCCCTTCTTGGCCTGATCCAGCATGATGGCTCTTCTTAGGTTCTGATGTCCTCCAGCTCATTCTCTATAGTGATCCAAAAGGATGCCACCAAACCATAGATCCTCATGGGTTTTCCTCATTTGAGAGCTGGATCATTCCCAAACCAGTGTCTCATCATCTCCCCCCCCACTCGCACCAAGAGAGATTACACCAGGGAAATCTTGGGTCCATCAGTACGTGTCTGTGGGCACAAAATGTTTTAGAGAGTACGACTTCATTTAAAGATCATAGGAAATCAAATAGCTCTGTGGCGTGGATCCGTGCTTTGGCACCATGACAGAGGTGTTCCGTCAGATGGCAAATCAAGCAGGCACAGGTTCCCAGCAGGGGGCATTACTACTACCCCCCCCACACACACACACCACCGCAGCCTCTCCGGACGAGCACAGAATCATCCCCGAACATGGGGGGGGGGGAGGAAGGGAGCAGAGCTAGCAAGCCCCCCCGCAGACTCCACCGGCCAGCTGCTCATCCCAACAACCAATGACCAAGGTTATGTTCTAACACCCCCCCCATTTGATCCGCCAAGCCCCCTCTTCCTCCTCCTCCTCCTCCTCCCTCCCATAAAGGGAGGCCCATTTTAACCCCCCTCCCGTCCCCGGTGCCCACCCTCTCCTCCGATCCCCCCTCCCCATATCTCTCCCCCCACCGCCCCTCCCGTCCTATTGCAGGAACCTCCTTGGGAGGAGGGGGGGCTGCTTCCTTTTTATGGGGGGGGATTACGAAAAAGCTTCTCCCTCCCTCCTTTTTCCTTGGGGGGGGAGAGAAAGGGGAAGGCGGGGGGAGGTTCGGGGGTTAAAGGGGGCAAATTTACGTCTCTTTCTCTCTCCAGACCCCTCCCCATGGATTCCATCAGCAACGGCCCCCTTCCTCCTTCCCCCCATTGGCATTGCAACCCCCCCATTGCAATTGCACGACCCACCTCCTCCTCTTCCTTGGGGGGTCTCTCTTTTCCTCCCCTCCTTCCAGCAACCACAGAGGAGAGCCTTATCTTTTTTTTGGGGGTTAATAGTCTGGTGGAGAAGAGGCCCCTCCCTGGGAGCCTGTCGGGTTTCCTGCCACTCTAGGAAGCGGGACTCGCTGCCCTCCCGCCCCCCCTTGGAGGACCGAATACTGCCCCCCCCTCTCCAAAGCTCCCCCTCCCCCCATTGCACTCTCTCTCCCCCCCCCGTTGCACTTGAGGGGGTGTTCATTATAGCCCTCGTCAAGACCACCTCCTTCCCCCACACTCCAGACATTCAAATGGCTTTTCTCCTGTGTGGGTCCTGTGATGGCTAGCAAGGCTTCCAGCTTGACTGAACATAAGAACATAAGAACATAAGAAGAGCCATGCTGGATCAGGCCAAAGGCCCATCTAGTCCAGCTTCCTGTATCTCACAGCGGCCCCACCAGATGCGTTTGGGAGCGCATGAGACTAGATATCTGTCTCCTGATACCACTCCCCTGCATCTGGCCCTTGAAGTACCCTGGTTTAAAACCTAGAGATTACACATCTCCATCATGGTTTGTAACCCGTGATTGACTTTTCCTCTAGGAATCTGTCCAATCCCCTTTTGAAGGCATCCAGGCCAGATGCCATCACCACATCCTGTGGCAGGGAGTTCCATAGACTTACAATGCGCTGGGTGAAAAAATATTTTCTTTTGTCAGTTCTTACTCTCCCAGCACTCAATTTGAGTGTATGTCCCCTAGTTCTGGTATTTTGAGAGAGGGAGAAGAGCTTCCCTCTATCCACTTTACTCATACCCTGCATTATTTTGTATGTCTCAATCATATCCCCCTCAAGCGCCTTTTTTTTCAGACTGAAGAGGCCCAATTGTTTTAGCCTTTCTTCATAAGGGAGGTGCCCCAGCCCAGTAATCATTTTAGTCGCTCTCTTCTGCACCTTTTCCAGTTCCACTATGTCTTTCTTGAGATGCGGTGACAGGAATTGTACACAATACTCCAGGTGGGGCCTTACTATTGTTTTGTATAACGGCATTATAATGTTGGCTGTTTTATTTTCAATCCCCTTTTTGATAATCCCTAGCATGGAATTGGCCTTTTTCACTGCTGCCACACATTGGGGAGACACCTTCATGGAGCTGTCCACCAACACACCAAGATCTCTTTCCTGATCCGTCACGGATAACTCAGAGCCCATGAGTTGATAGATGAAGTTTTGATTTTTTGCCCCAATATGCATTACTTTACATTTGGCTACATTAAAACGCATTTGCCATTTCGCAGCCCATTCCCCCAGTTTGGAGAGATCCTTCTGGAGCTCTTCACAATCTTCTCTGGTTTTTACCACATGGAAAAGTTTTGTGTCATCTGCAAACTTGGCCACCACACTGTTTATCCCTGTCTCCAGGTCATTTATGAACAGACTGAAAAGCACCGGTCCCAGGACCGAGCCCTGGGGCACACCGCTTTTCACTTCTCTCCATTGTGAAAATTTCCCATTGACACCTACTCTTTGTTTCCGGGATCTCAACCAGTTCTCAATCCATAAGAGGACCTGCCCTCTTATCCCCTGACTATGCAATTTTCTCAGCAGCCTTTGGTGAGGGACTGTGTCAAAAGCCTTTTGAAAATCCAGATAGACTATATCCACCGGTTCACCCAAATCCACGTGCCTGTTGACCTTTTCAAAAAATTCTAAAAGGTTTGTAAGACAAGATTTTCTCTCAGCAAGGTTTGTTCTTTTTATGTGTTTTAAGATTTTCTCTTGGATGAGGCCTTCCACCATCTTCCCTGGGACAGATGTAAGGCTAACTGCCTGTAGTTTCCTGGGTCCCCCGCCTTCCTTTTTAAAAATTGGTGTGACATCCGCTATCCTCCAGTCCTCCGGCACTGTGGTCGTTTGAAGAGACAAGTTGCATATTACCGTTAAGAGATCTGCAATTTCATTTCTCAGTTCCCTAATAACCCTTGGGTGGATGCCATCTGGGCCCGGTGACTTGTTAATCCTCAATTTATCAATTAGTCCTAAAACCTCCTCTCTTTTAACCTGTATTTGATTTAATTCTTTAGTCAAGAGGGGCGGCTCAGGCAGCGGAATCCACTCAAGGTCCTCTGTCGTGAAGACAGACGCAAAGAACTCGTTCAATTTCTCTGCAATGTCCAAGTCCTCCTTAACCTCCCCTTTTCCTCTCTCACCATCCAGAGGCCCAATTGGTTCTCTGGCAGGTTTTCTACTTCTAACATATTTAAAGAAGCTTTTATTATTACCCTTTATATTGCTAGCCATGCGTTCCTCAAAGTCTTTCTTTGCCTCCCTTATCATCTTTTTACATTTCTTTTGCCAGAGTTTGTGTTCCTTTTTATTTTCCTCATTTGGGGAGGATTTCCATTTACAGAAGGACCTCTCCTTGTGCTTTAGAGCCTCTCTAACTCCACTCGTTAACCATGCCGGTGTCCTCTTGGACTTAAATGAGCTCTTCTTTCTTTGTGGTATGCACTTGTGCTGGGCCTCTATTATTGTTGTTTTAAACAGGCTCCATGCACTCTGAAGAGATTGGATTCTTCTAACCCTCCCCTTCAGTTTCTCTCTAACTAGTTTCCTCATCTGAGGGAAGTTTGCCCTTCGAAAGTCAAGGGTTTTTATGTCTGATTTGGTTGGCACTCTTCCTCCGACATGCATGGCAAAGGTAATTGCAGCATGGTCACTGTTCCCCAGAGGCTCAGTGACTTTCACATCCCTGACGAGGTCCTGAGTATCACACAATATTAGATCTAGAGTTGCCTGTTCTCGGGTGGGCTCCATGACAAGTTGCTCTAAGGCACAGTCATTCAGCAAGTCGAGAAACCCAGTTTCTCTTTCTTGCCCGGAGCTCGCATTGGCCCAGTCAATGTGGGGATAATTAAAGTCCCCCATGATTACTATCCTATCCCTCTTAGCCACCTCCATGATTTCTCTCCTCATTTCAAGGTCCCCCTCAAGTTTTTGATCTGGTGGACGATAGAATACTCCAACTATCATATCATTCTTTGGACCTGGTAGTTTAACCCACAGTGATTCTATGGCGGAGTCAGACCCTCTGTCAATCTCCATTCTGCTGGATTTTATGCCTTCTTTGACATAGATGGCCACTCCTCCTCCAACCCGCCCCTCTATCCCTTCTATAGAGTTTATAGCCTGGGATTGCTGTGTCCCACTGGTTCTCCACATTCCACCAGGTTTCTGTTATGGCTATTATATCAATGTTATCCCTAGCTGCCAGATGTTCAAGTTCTCCCATCTTTGCTCGGAGGCTTCGAGCATTGGCGTAGAAGCACTTGTACAGTGGGTCCCGCAACAGCTGCTGCCTTGTTCTTCTCCCCCCACAGCTTTTATTTTCAGTAGACGAACTGCCACATTCCGCTATTCTGCCAGTGTTAATACTTGCTATGTCATCTCTATGTGATTCTCTACCCTCTCCAACCTCATTCCCCGAGGATGAGGTGTTCCGAACCGGATGCCACACAGCTCCTGTCGGCTTTCCCCCAGTTATCAGTTTAAAAGCTGCTCTGCTGCCTTTTTGAGGTTGAGTGCCAGCAATCTGGTCCCATCATGATTCAAGTGCAACCCATCCCTCCTGAAGAGGTTTGGCTTGTCACACTCCAGACATTCAAATGGCTTCTCGCCTGTGTGGGTCCTGTGATGCCTAGCAAGGCTTCCAGAATCACTGAACCTCTTTCCACACTCCAGACATTCAAATGGCTTTTCTCCTATGTGGGTTCTGTGATGACTAGCAAGGTGTCCAGCTCGACTGAACCTCTTTCCACACTCCAGACATTCAAACGGCTTCTCACCTGTGTGGGTTCTGTGATGACTAGCAAGGTGTTCACCTTAACTGAACCTCTTTCCAAACTTTAGACATTCAAATGGCTTCTCGCCTGTGTGAGTCCTGTGATGCTTAGCAAGGCTTCCAGCTTGACTGAACCGCTTTCCACACTCCAGACATTTAAATGGCTTCTCGCCTGTGTGGATTCTGTGGTGGTTAGCAAGGTGTCCAGCTTGACTGAACCTCTTTTCACACTCCAGACATTCAAATGGCTTCTCCTGTTGGTGAATATTCCTATGGGGACTATTTGTTGATCTGCTAGTAAAATATTTTTTACACTTGCCATGCTCATTCCTGTTCTCTGGTTTTGATTTTTTCGGGACCTCTTGGTCTTCCTCCTGACAAGGAATAGATTTGTCCATCTTTACATCTATTTGTTTTCCTTCTAAACTTCTTCCTTCGGTTTGATTCTCAACACCTTCTTTTGCATCTGAATATTCAAGCTCTTCCTCTGACGCTTGGAGTCCTCCTCTTTTATTTCTTCTCTAAAGTATCTGACCTGCAAAATATAAATGACCACAAAAACAGAGTTTTAAATCAAATAACAAACCCACTGCCATGGAGGAGTTAGGAGAATGAGACACAGCTTCAGGATTCCTGGTCTATGGAACTCCCTGCCAGAAGAATTGGTGATTACTGTCAGCCTTGACCGCTTTAACAAAGGATTGGACGAGTTAATGGAGAACAAGGGGATGAATGGGTATCAATCAATATGGATGTCTAAGGAGAACCTCTGAGTTGGAGAGAGAGAGGCAGGAACTTTCTCGATGCCATTGGCAGGGAATCGTAAGCAGGGGGGACATCTGATTGGGAATACCCTGAAGCCAATGGTGAGCCACCGCTGTGTGAGACAGAACGCTGGACTGGGTGGGCTGTGATGGCCTCTTCCAGTAAGGCTGCTCTTCTGTTCCTTTACTCTTAACGTCAGGAGTACAAAACCCAAAATCTATCAGAGCTGGAGAGGCCAGTGGGAAGGCTCCACCTTTGTCTGACGAGTCATCTTCCTTCATTTAGAATCTGTGGCTGTCTTTGCGGTGGGGGTAGGTGGGGTGTCAATATTTCATTTTTCTTTCACTGCTTATATGGCGAGGTGGGTGAGGGGTTTTTAAGTCATTTAAATGACCCTGAGGAGTCATAGCATATAAATGCATGAAATCCATCAGTAAAGAAATAAAAACATTCTTGAGGAGGCATGCTGGGTGGGGGGAGGCAGCTTCTTTCGAGGGGGGGGCTCCCATCAGGGCAACCAAAACTACCCTTCTTCCTCTTTAACCAGGAGTCAAAGGGAACCCATACCTGGATGGACCTCTTTCCCAGAACCCCAAAGGGATCCCCTCAGGCAGGGATCCCCGTCCTGGATTCAGGAGATCTCCCGCTTGTCGGGGGAGAGAGAGATAGAATCACCTCTTCAAAGGATCCTGGCAGCTGAAAAAATCAAAGTAATAACGGGAAGTCCAGGCTGGGATTTTTAACAAGAGGAGGAGGAGGAATCAGGGTTTTTTGTGGGTAAGTGGGGGAGAATTTCTTTCTTTCTCTCTCTGTCCTCCCCCCCCCCAATTCCTTCTCCTGGTCTTTTTCCTGAATATCATTTGGTTTTTTTGGGGTGGGAGGGAGGCACAACCTTCCACACACACCCCTTTAAAGACCCCCCTCCGTGGCACAATCCCCCTATCCTCCTTCTCCTCCTTCTTCGTGTTTCCCCCCCATTTGTCCCTCCCTAAAAGTTTCATCCGCCCTTTTTTTCTTGGGGGGGGAGAAGAGATGTAGGGAGGCTTTTGGGGGGAGAGATGTAGGGAGGAGGGTTTTTTTCCTTTCCCCCCCTTTCCCTCCCCCTCCCTCTTCCTTCCAAATCAAAATAGGGGGAGCTTAGGGGGTTGCTTAGAGGTGGGAGGGAAATTTAACGCCTCCTTCTCTCTCCGGATCCCCAAAGGAGTGTGCAGTGTATGGGGGGGGCTCTTCCTTTCTGGGACCCCCACCTGCACCCCCATCACGAATTTCAACAAGCCCCCTCCTCCCCCCAATTCCCTTCCAGCCTCCATCTCCCCCCCCATGGCATTGCAACACGCCCATTGCACAACCCTCCTCCTCCTCCTTTGGGGGGGAGGGTCTCTTGTCCTCTCCAGAGCCTTTTTTGGGGCGGGGGGGTGGTGGAATAAATACTGGCGCAAAGCTGACCCCCTCCTCCCCCTTTCCTGCTGCTCTAGGAAGAGGGACTCGCTGCCTTCCTCTCCCCCCCTTGGAGGACTGAATCATTCCCTCCTCAATTCTCCCTCTGCCTTCCTCCCTCCCTCCTTCTCCTCCTCCTCTTCCTCCTGGGGGGGATCCTGCTGAATTACCAAAGGGGGCAACGAGGCCTTTTTCCTTAGGGGGAAAGAGATATAGGGAAGGAGGAGAGGGTTTTTTTTTGGCCTGGATCTGCCCCCCCTTCATTCCTTCCCCCCTTTCCCTCCCCCTCACTTCCAAATTTAAATGGAGGGGGAGGTTGGGGGGGTTGCATAGACGGGGGAGGAAAATAGACGCCTCCTTCTCTCTCCGGATCCCCAAAGGAGTGTGCAGTGTATGTGTGGAGGGGGCTCTTGTCTCCTGGGACACCCCCCCCGGATTCCATCAAAAACGCCACCTCCTCCCCCATAAAGGGACGCCCAGGAGGGTCGTTCCTCCTTCCCCTCCCTCCCCCTCCAGCCCCCCATCTCCCCCCTCCATTCTCCCAATGCCCCCCTCCTCCTCCTCTCCCCAACAGCATTGCAACCCCCCCATCACAATTGCATTCTGTTGTGGGGTTAACAGGGTGTTTTGTGGCACTTCTCTTTGGAATATCCATTCTTCACACCTTCTATTTTATTTTTAAATGAGGACTTAATATCTACTGTACAGTCATGGAAGAAAGTGCAGAAAATGTTTAGAAGACTGATAGCTGATATATATTATCTACCTCAGTGTTTCTCAACCTGTGGGTCTCCAGATGTTCCTGGACTGCAACTCCCACAAATCCTGGCCAGCTCAGCTAGTGATAAAGACTTCTACATTATATGATAGATAATGAAGATATGGAGCTTCCCTCCTGCCACATTGCCAGTGTCCCTTACTTTTTAACAATTCCATTTTGTCTTCAACTGTTAGTTCATTTCTCTCCATCTCTAAAAGAGACATGAGAGTAGCATCTTTCTGACGAGTTTTAAAAAGTTTTGTAGGGGAAGAATCCAGTTATGAGATTTTGCAGATAATGGAAGAACATCACTGAGAGATATTCAAGTCATAGCATATAAATGCATGAAATCCATCAGTAAACAGGAGAATAAGACGCAACTTCAGGATCCTTGGTCTATGGAACTCCCTGCCAGGAGAAGTGGTGACAGCTGTCAGCCTTGACCGCTTTAACAAAGGATTGGACGAGTTAATGGAGTTGCCTGCTGGAACGGAACCCAGGGGGTAAGGAGCGTCTCTGGCCGAGAGATTCCCTGAGTCCCTGTGGTTTCTTTTAAAGAGAAAAATGATCTGAGAACATCAATTCAATGAAATTGCTTTATTCACTATTCTAAGTTACAAAAATGAAAAAACAACTTATAAAAATCTGGAAGTTGAGTCATGGCTACTGGACTTCTTCTTTTGAGAGATAGAAACCTTTCGCTGTTCATCCAAACAGCTTCATTGGTCTGAATACAAGTAGTGCAAATCCTCCATCTTATAGTCAGCTTTGACCTCTTGTCACCCTGGCCTGAATTAGGCTCATAAGATGAACAATAGCCCAAATAGGCTCGTTAGGGAGACAATAGCATAGATAGAAATGTTTCTATCTCTCAAAAAAGAAGTCAACTAGCCATGACTCAACTTCCAGATAAACTCACCTGGATGACTGAGAATCTTCAAAGACAACTTATAAAAATCAATGAAAAATATAAAAATGCTTATCAGATAAAATTATATAATATTGCCTGAAAATAACAAAATCTAAGATATTCTTACCAGCTTAATACCATGTAAGTTTCAATTCGTAGGCTGCCTACATCTTCAAGCCGGATTCTAAACCCACCTCTCTCTCATAATCTAAGTACAGTGGAACCTTGACTTACATGCTGCTTGACTTGCAGCATATTTGACTTGCAGCAAGAAGGGGCCTGTTTCACTTGAGTCACAGGCTTTGACTTACAGCTTGGAGCCCCAGCGCAAGGCACCGGAATCAGGTGGCAGCCACGACCCAGCATCGCGGCTGCCGCCTCCAAATTGCTCCTACCTTCTTCCTCTCCTCTGGCAGCGGCGGCTTCAGTGAGGCCGGCTCCAAGCACCTGGAGCTGGTCCTCGGCCTCACCGAAGCCGCCACTGCTGCCGGAGGAGAAGGGCCAGGAGCTCTGGGCTGGCCTCACTGGTTAGACGGCTCAGTCTTGTAAAAAATCTGGCTGCAATTTGTAAGGCCCCAGAGTCTGAGAATAAGGCCATGTTACAACATTTCCTGCACACAAGGCAGCAGGGGCGGAGCCCTTGCAGAGGCTTTTAGATTTAAAAAAGCCCCTTGGGTTTGGGGGCCACGTCAAGCCAAAGCTTTTTGGGCTGTTAAGGAATTATTAGTTTCAAATACCATTTTGGCCCACTTTGATGAAAAACTGCCAATTGTGTTGGCATGCGATGCTGCTCCTTATGGGGTAGGTGCAGTGCTGGGTCATAAACTTCCAGGTGGGAGGGAAGTCCCCATCATCTGCAGAACAAAATTAGTCACAGATTGACAAAGAAGGGCTGGCTATTGTGAAGGGAGTGAACAAATTTCATGATTTCTTGTATGGGAAGCCCTTCACACTAGTTACAGACCGTACACCATTGCTTGGACCAGCTGAGCCCGACCCCTCAGATGTTTTCCCCACAGGTCTCGTGTTGGTCATTGTTTAAAAAGCTGGCTACCCGTATTTGCTCCAGCATCGGCCAGGCAAAGTGATGGGCCATGCCGATGCCTGTAGTAGATTGCCCTTGCCAGAATGCGGTCCCGACCCTGCCCCGTCAGATCTTGCAGTTGGGAGATTTACCTGATCAGTCACTGCATGTTAGGAACAATGTGGCAACAACCACAAAGGATCGGGTGCTTGCCCGAATTTTGGATTGGGTGGGAAGGGGTGGCCGAGGAAGCCGGGTTCTGAATTTGTGAGCTTCACAACTCAGAAAGATGGACTGTCTACCCAACGATGGTGTATATTGTGGCTAGGCTGAGTTGGGGTCCGTCCACGCTTACATATAAAGATTTTGGAGGAGCTACAGGTATCCCATCTCTGGATTTTTTCCCCTTTAGGTGTTTTTTCTGTTAAACAAACTGCTTGTTATACAAAGGTCCATTGTATCCGAAATTCAATTGCAATATATACAAAGCATTCAACACAGAATTACATCAGCAAGAGCGTTTAACATGGCAATAGATAAAGTGATCTGATATACACTGAGCCTCGTGGCGCAGTGGTTAAATGCCTGTACTGCGGGTAAAACTGTGCTCACGACCTGGGGTTCAATCCCAGGTAGCAGAATCAAGGTTCATTCAGCCTTCCATCCTTCCGAGTCAGTAAAATGAGTACCCAGCTTGCTGGGCGGGGGGGCAATGTGTAGCCTGCACGCTGTAATTAAAATTGTAAACCGCCCAGAGACTACTTAAAGTGGTATGGGGCGGTATATAAGCAGAACACTTTGCTTTTGCTTTCACAGCAGATAAACCTCATTGGTAACATCTCCCTTATATACAACTCTCTTGCAAAAATTACCAAACACATTACATCATTGGACATTACATCAGGTTATACTAGCATATACCAGCTGTACATTATATCAGATCAACTCACATGTGTCCAATCAATAATCAATATATATTTTATATATAAGGTACCAAATGTTTTGTTTTTCTTTGATTTTGCCCAGTATATACCAGGTGTACAGAATCTGTAATCAGTTACCTGAGAGAGTTAGTCCTTGGCTTTCAGCCAATTTAAAATATTACATTTTAACATATACATACATTATATGAAATCCTAAAAGGGGTTGTAAACAAGGATTGTGTGAATACTGAAGTTATTACCACACACTACGATTTTTCAAAAGCTATTGGAACGACTGGGTCCTAAGGGGTGTAGAAAGGGCAACCAGAAGGACAGAAACAGGATCCTCAGTTACGACATTCAAACGGCTTCTCGCCTGTGTGGATTCTGTGATGCCCAGTAAGGCTTCCAGCTTGACTGAACCTCTTTCCACACTCCAGACATTCAAATGGCTTCTCGCTGGTGTGAATCCTGTGATGGCTACCAAGGCGTCCAGCCCGACTGAACCTCTTTCCACACTCCAGACATTCAAATGGCTTCTCGCCGGTGTGGGTTCTGTGATGCCTAGCAAGGCTTCCAGCTTGACTGAACTTCTTTCCACACTCCAGGCATTCAAAGGGCTTCTCACCTGTGTGGGTTCTGTGATGACTAGCAAGTTGTCTAGCTTGACTGAACCTCTTTCCACACTCCAGGCAGTCAAACGGCTTCTCACCTGTGTGGGTTCTGTGATGATATGAAAGGCTTCCAGCTTGACTGAACCTCTTTCCACACTCCATACATTCAAATGGCTTCTCACCTGTGTGGGTCTTGTGATGCTCAGCAAGGTGTCCAGCTCGACTGAACCTCTTTCCACACTCTAGACATTGAAACGGCTTCTCGCCTGTGTGGATTCTGTGATGCCTAGCAAGGCTTCCAGCTCGACTGAACCTCTTTCCACACTCCAGACATTGAAATGGCTTCTTACCTGTGTGGATTCTGCGATGATAAGCAAGGCTTCCAGAATCACTGAACCTCTTTCCACACTCCAGACATTCAAATGGCTTCTCGCCTGTGTGGGTCTTCTGATGCTCAGCTAGGCTTCCAGAATGACTAAACCTCTTTCCACACTCCAAGCATTCAAAGGGCTTCTCACCTGTGTGGGTTCTGTGATGATATGAAAGGCTTCCAGCATGACTGAACATCTTTCCACACTCCAGGCATTCAAAGGGCTTCTCACCTGTATGGGTTCTCTGATGACTAGCAAGTTCTCTAGCTTTACTGAACCTCTTTCCACACTCCAGGCAGTCAAACGGCTTCTCACCTGTGTGGGTTCTGTGATGATATAAAAGGCTTCCAGCTTGACTGAACCTCTTTCCACACTCCATACATTCAAATGGCTTCTCACCTGTGTGGGTCTTGTTATGCTCAGCAAGGTGTCCAGCTCGACTGAACCTTTTTCCACACTCCAGACATTGAAATGGCTTCTCACCTGTGTGGATTCTGCGATGATAACCAAGGCTTCCAGAATCACTGAACCTCTTTCCACACTCTAGACATTCAAACAGCTTCTCGCCTGTGTGGGTCCTGTGATGGCTAGCAAGGTTGTCAGCTAGACTGAATCTCTTTCCACACTCCAGACATTTAAATGGCTTCTCCTGACAAGGAATAGATTTGTCCATCTTTCGATCTATTTGTTTTCCTTCTAAGCTTCTTCCTTCGGGTTTGCTTCTCAACACCCTCTTTTGCACCTGAATATTCAACCTCTTCCTCTGATGCTTGGACTCCTCCTCTTTTATTTTTTCTCTACAGTATCTTACCTGCAAAATATAAATGACCACAAAAAACAGAGTTTGAAATCAAATAACAAACCCACTGCCATGGAGGAGGCAAGAGAATGAGACGCAGCTTTCAGGATTCCTGGTCTATGGAACTCCCTGCTAGGAGAAGTGGTGACAGCTGTCAGCCTTGACCCCTTTAACAAAGTATTGGACAAGTTAATGGAGAACAAGCGGATGAATGGCTATCAATATGGATGTCTAAGGACAACCTCTGAGTTGGAGAGAGAGGCAGGAACTTTCTTGATGCCATTGGCAGGGAATTGTAAGCAGGGGAGGACATCTGCTTGGGAATACCCTGAAGCCAATGGTGAGCCACCGCTATGTAAGACAGAACGCTGGACTGGGTGGGCTGTGATGGCCTCTTCCAGCAAGGCTTCTCTTCTGTTCTTTTAACGTCAGGAGTACAAAACCCAAAATCTATTGGAGCTGGAGAGGCCAGTGGGAAGGCTCCACCTTTGCCTGAAGACGAGTCATATTCCTTCATTTAGAGTCTGTGGCTGTCTTTGCGGGGTGGGGGGTGGGGTGGGGGTGTCAATATTTTATTTTTCTTTCACTGCTTATACGGCGAGGTGGGTGAGGGGTTTTAACTCCTTTAAATGACCCCGAGGAGTCATATCATATAAATGCATGAAATCCATCAGTAAAGAAATAAAAACATTCTTGAGAAGGCAGGCATGCTGGGGGAGGCAGCTTCTTTCGGGGTTGGGGCTCCCATCAGGGCAACCAAAACTATCCTTCTTCCTCTTTAAGCAGGAGGCAAAGGGAACCCTTACCTGGACAGACCTCTTTCCCAGAACCCCAAAGGGACACCCTCAGGCAGGGATCCCCATCCTGGATTCAGTAGATCCCCGCTTGTTGGCGGGTTGGGGGTAGGAGAGAAATATAGAATCACCTCTTCAAAGGATCCTGGCAGCTGAAAAGATAAAATCAAAGTAATAAGGGGGAAGTCCAGGCTGGGATTTTTAACAGGAAGAGGAGGAGGAGGATTCGGGGATTTTTTTGTGTGTGTGTGGGGAGGGGAGAATTTCCTTTTCTCTCTCTCTCTCTCTGTCCTCCCCTCCCCCAATTCTTTCTCCTGGTCTTTTTCCTGAATGTCCTTTGTTGTTTTTTCTTATGGGGGAGGGAGGCACAACCTTCCACAACCTCCCCTTTAAAGACCTCCCTCCATGGCACAAGCCCCCCCATCCTCCTCCCCCTCCCTCTTCTTCGTGTTTTTCCCTCCCCCCTATTTTTGTCCGTCCCTAAAAGCTTCGTCTGCCCTTTTTTCCTTGGGGGGGGGAGAGAGAGAGGGAGGAGGGTTTGGGGGGGCTGGATCTGCCCCCCTTCATTCCTTTCCCCCCTTTCCCTCCCCCTCCCTCTTCCTTCCAAATCAAAGTAGGGGGAGCTTGGGGGGAGGGAAATATAACGCCTCCTTCTCTCTCCGGATCCCCAAAGGAGTGTGCAGTGTATGGGGGGGAACTTCCCTTCTGGGAACCCCACCAGGACCCCATCACAAATTTCAACCAGCCCCCCCACTTCTCCCCAATTCCCCTCCATCCTCCATCTCCCCCATGGCATTGCAACACCCCCATTACACAACCCTCCTCCTCCTTCTTGGGGGGGGGAAATGTCTTTTCCTCTCCAGAGCCTTTTTTGGGGCGGGGGGGAGAAATCCTCGCGCAGAGCTGCCCCCTTTTCTTCCTAGAGGTGCTCGCTGCCTCCCCCCCCTTGGAGGACTGAATCATCCCCTCCCCAATTCTCTCTCTGCCTTCCTCCCTCCTTCTCCCCCTCCTACTCTTGGGGGGGGATCCTGGTGAATTACCAAGAGGAGGAGGAGGAAGGAGGGAGGAAGAGGGCCCGTGAGGCCTTTTTCCTTGCGGGGGGAGATATATAGGGAAGAAGACAGGGGTTTTTTTGGCCTGGATCTGCCCCCCCTTCATTCCTTCCCCCTTTCCCTCCCCCTCCCTTCCAAATTTAAATGGAGGGGGAGGTTCGGGGGGTTGCATAGAGGGGGAGGCAAATAGACGCCTCCTTCTCTCTCCAGATCCCTAAAGGAGTGTGCAGGGGGGGGGCTCTTCCCTCCTGGGACACCCCCACAGATTCCATCAAAAACGCCATCTCCCCCCCTAAAGGGACGCCCAGGAGGGTCCTTCCTACTCCCCCTCCAGCCTCCATCTCCCCCCATCTCCCAACGCCCCCTCCCCCTGAAATAGCATTGCAACTCCCCCCATTGCAATTGCACAACACACCTCCTCCTCCTCCTCCTCCTCGTGTGTGTGTGGGGGGTCTCTTTTCCGCCTCTCCTTCCAGCAACCACAGAGGAGATCCTTCTTTTGGGGGGGCAGAGAGCAGATCCCCCTCCCTCCCTGGGAGCCTTTGGCTTCCTGCCACTCTAGGAAGAGGGACTCGCTGCCCTCCCACCCCCCTTGGAGGACCGAATACTGCCCTGCTCCCAAAAGTCCGGGAAACGGAATGGGGGTCCAGCATCTTCCTCCTCCTCCTCCTCTTCTTCTTCTTCCCCATTTCAGGTGCTAAGGGGGAACTTCCCTCTCCTTCCCTCCAGAGCCCCCCCTTCCCTCTTTTCCTCCCAATCCCAGAAGTTCCCGAACTGTTTTCCTCCTCCTCCTCCCCCCTTTCTTCTTCTTCTTCTTCTTCTTCCCCATTTCAAGTGGTGGGGGGCAACCTTCCCTCTCCTTCCCTTCGGAGCCCCCCCTTCCCTCTTTTCCTCCCAATCCCAGAAGTCCCAAACTTTTTTCTCCTTTGTCCATTTCTTTATTTTCTTTTCCGTGGACCCCCCTCCCCCGGCCTAACACTGAATTTTCCGGAAATTGTTAACTTCCAATGTGCTGCTCACTTGGGTAGGAGGGGGTTTTATTTTATTTTTTGGGTAGTGATACCTCTATATATGTATGTGACCCAAAATCACCCTCTCTCTGGCCAGATGGATGGTAGAACAAAGGCCTGATCCCTCTTGCTTTACAGATCTTCCTTTCCGGTGGGATCATTTCCACCTTGGCCTGTAGGATTGGTCAGAGTTCTCAAGTACCCGCGATTCACACCTTCCGCTGCCCCTCTTATTAGGAAGGCCAGCCAGGAGGTAAGGCTCAGCCTGGTAACAGATACATATCAAGGGAATAAAAGGAATTTATTCGACACTATGGCACCTTCTCAAAGGGGAAACTATGATTAAGGGGAGAAAAGGACGCCCCGTCTTTCTAGGAGAGCCAATGACTTTGCCTTCCTCATGTTTTCAGCCAGTTAGAGGTAGGATCCAGACTGTATGGAAATATTACCCAATGAGGTTGTATACTTTAGGACTCTTTGTCTGTTGTGGTATAAAACTATTTTACACTGTATGTTTGGGGTCTTTCTCTGCCATTAAGATCCTGGCTGATTCCTATCAAATATGTCAGGGCTGTCCAACTTTGAACAGGCCGAGGTCTACTTTTTCCAGACGAAAGTGCCTGAGGGCTCCGGGTTCAGCTTGAGCCGGTTGGTCCTGGTCCTGACCTATGAGGATTTACTGTCTTAGTCCAGCACACTTCCACTGCGCTGCTGAGAATATCCTTGCTAGCAGAGTAAAAACATGCACAGCGAGAAGGTTGCAAACGCTTGTGGAGAGTTCTTCAAAATACAAGCTGGGGTTTATTTTAAACATTTCCAGAAAAACAAACGTAAAATCCTCTTACAAACACAGACAGACACCCAGCAGAATCTTCAGAAATACAAACGTAAACAGGAGTAACGGAGAGTACAGAGGAACACAGCAAAATGGAGGAGGAATGCCGGAGTCAAGGCTCAGAGCAGGAGGAGGCAGGAAGACAGAGAAGGGAGGCTCAAACATTCCTCCTTAAATACACAAAGACATGCATGTGTGGAACTTTCTACAAGGAGATGATTCCCTTCAGGATTCTTTCCGTTGCAGCTTGTCAGCGTCTCTGGGTTTCAGAAAACCTAACAATTTGTGCTTAGGTCAGTGTTGCATTGGCTCAGTGTCATCAGGCTCACCGTCAGAAGGATGTATCATCAATATCAATGAATACGGTTAGTATGAGTACTTGCATAGCTATTGACTCGGTCTCGATACCGAGGAGGGGGAGGAGGAAGGTGAAGAGTGACAGGTGTAATATGAGTGATGTCGAGCGTCTCGATGTCAAAGCCGAGACGGTCTCATAGACATGGGGGAAGTTTCCTCATATTGAGGTTTCTCTCGGAGCTGATCTCCATTGCCAGAGAAGTCTCTAGGGTTCTCCCCTTCTGGTTGCCCCAGTCAAGGGGTCCTTCCGTTAAGAGGGAGCAGGAGACTAATTAAACCCTAATGAGGTCCCCCCCCCTTCAGGGCCTCCCCTTGTGATCTCTTGCCCCTCCCCCTTCCTGGGCCTCTGGAGAACCACCAGCAGTGAGCACTTGGACAGGATTACCTAGCCTGTTGTGTAGATGCTTGTGTTTTTAGGGGGGATTGGTGGGGGGGGAGTGTTCAGGGATTTTTATGTGTGTGTGTTGAAGGTTTTTTTTTTAAATGTGTGTGAGAGTGTTTGGAGATTTGTGTGTGTGTGTTGAATCTGGTCTCTGGGTGTCTGAATTTCATTGTATGTGTATACTGTGTATATACACACAATGAAATAAATTATTATTATTAATTATTAATGGAGACAGGGGAAAGTAGAGCTAGGAAGGTGGTAGAGGGGTTCCCCCCTTCCGTGCTTCCCAAAGAGAACCCATGGTTGCCCAAAGAAGACCAACAGGGACGAGGAATCTGCCTCAATGCCCCTCCAATCTGCCCCCCTTTGGCTTCTGCCCCCAATTCTCTCTCTCTCACACACACACCCATTCTTAATAATTATAATAATGATAGCAATTATTGTTACTTTGCTAGGAGAGTTATAAACCTTGTCATTTCACCACCTTCCTGCCCTTCTTTCCCCCCCAAAAACGTTCTGTCTTCCCCCTTTCTTCCTTTTCCCACAAGGACACACTTTAAAAAAACCCATCTCATCCAGTTTTCTCCCTAAAACTCCTCCAGAGACCTTTTCCCTTCACATGGGGAGACATACGGTACAATTCCAATTGGTCCGGTATTCCACTGTCCCGTCTTGTCTCTACCTCCTTTCATTCATCCTCCTTGGTCAACAGAAAGCTTTCTACTCCTGGCCCTCCTTTTCCTGCCTCTTCTTTCTCCACTGCTTCTCCCACCTCCCTTCTATTTGACTCTCCTCACCCTCAGAGTCTCTACATGGTCTTCCATTTGGGGTCTTTGTGTCTCAAGGTTTCCTCTACGGCCACTGAGTCCCATCCCTGGTTCAGGCCTTGATTGGCTTCCCTTCACCTGAGTCCTTGCTTGTCCCAAAGGAGGCCGAGGCCACCATCAGAACTGGGTTGACGTTTGGCCAAGGACTGCCTTGGGGCAACCAGAAGTGGGAGAATCGGGGAATGCCTGCCGCCATTTCAGTTATTCAGCAAAGTGTCAGTTTTGGGTAAACATCCACTGTCCTCTTTCATGGTTCTCTGAAAAATTCTGATTTTTGGACATCTGCAACTGTCTATTTAATGGAGTACCAAAAGATTTGTCTGCAAAATTGAAAATAAAGAAAAAAAACATATACAGTAGCCCCCCACCTATTGCGGGGGTTAGGGACCCACCCGACCCGCAATCATTGAAAATCCGCGATATGCGGATGAAGGTCGGGTGGGTAGGCACAATGCCGCTGGGGGGTGGGGTGGGCGAGGGGTGCGTGAAGTTTTAAAAGAGTTCTGGCGGCAGAGACAAGTGCTTGTCCCCGCAGCCAGAGCCCTTTAAAGATTGTGCGCCGCTCGCCCACACACCCGGGAGCGGGCGGGCGAGCAGTATGCGATCTTTGGAAAGGGCTCTGGCTGCAGAGCCAAAACCTTCACCCCTTTCCCTCAAGCCCTATCGTGGTACTGCGGTCCCGCAATATACAAGGACCGCATTATATGAACCACGAAAGGGCGAGGGACAACTGTACTGTATATGTAATACTTACAATTTCTGTGTGTTCCATTCCCTTCCCAACTTTGCACTTATCCCTGGTCTATTTCCTTCTGTTGGTTTCAACCCAGAACTCCAGCCTGTCAGGTCTATTTTGAATGTCATTTCTCTTTCCCAGAGTATTGGGGGTTCCGCTTATGTTTATGTCATTTGCACATTTGATTAGGATTGCTTGCACTTCTTCACCCAAGTCATTAATATTGAGCCTTTGTTTCTATATTTTTTTTCAAAGTATTCACAATTTTTGTTAGAATCATAGAGTTGGAAGAGACCTCATGGGCCATCTAGTCCAACCCCCTGCCATACAGGGACCCCCATCACAGGACTCCTGACAGGTGGCCATCCAGCCTCTGCTTAAAAACCTCCAAAGAAGGACCCCACCACCCTCCTTTGTGGCAGCATCTTCCACTGCCGAACAATTGCCTTGTACTACTATAATCTGTATTACTGCTGTTCTGGGTGTGCTTTGGCACATGCAAAACTATCTGGCCTGAATGCTATGTAGGGCACATTTGTTACAATGCATATGCATAAGAGACCTGCAATGTCCTGCAATTCCTCTGTGAAGACCAGTAACTACTGTACCCAGGCTGTGCTAAGCATTTCCTTGTTCTGGTCTTCTAAGGAGAGCGGGAATGTTGGCTGGCGTCATCCCAATTTCTTTTTTCTTTTATTTTCGTTTTATTTTAGGTTATTGTTGTTTATCTGCATATAGTTATATTTTGTTTATACAGTAGGATCCCTGTACCCACTGATTCATTATCTACGGATTCAGTTATCCACGTTTGGCAGAGGGGAAAAAATTAAATAATTCAGCAGCCACAAAGCAAGCTATTGTCAGAAACAGCAGTTGTAAAGCAAGCCATTGGCACAAATAGCATCTGTAAAGCAAGCTACTGTCACAAAGAGCGGGCATAAAACAAGCTGCTGTCTCAAAACAGCAGTCATAAAGCAAGCGACTGCCAGGAAACAGCAGTTTGCGGGTGGGTGGGCAGGCGTTCTCTCTTAGCCATGGTTTTCATTATCCACAGTAAGGATAAGGTCTGGAACCAATCCCCAGCGGATACCGGGGTCCTACTGTATTATGTTGTTTGTATTTTGGTTATTTAAACGTGTTCCTTTACTATATTGCGATTTTATGTTGTAAACTGCCCTGAATAACCTGAGGGCAGACCGATGAAGCTGTTTGGATGAACAGCGAAACGTTTCTATCTCTCAAAAAAAGAAGTCCAGTAGCCATGACTCAACTTCCAGAAGAACCCGAGGGCTAGATGGGTGATATAAAAGTTTAACAAACACAAATAAATAAGTATCTAACACTGGTTCTATCCAGCCCCCATCTATTGAGATTGCTAATCAGAACGTCATGGAGCACCCCAATCGGGCAACCAGAGGGAAGGCACGCAGAGAGAGGGGTGGGGTGTGAGGGAGAAAACCAAGAACAGAAAAAGCTGTACATTCCTGGCCCCCTTCAAAAGAGATGGCAGGAAGAGAGGAGGAAAATGCAGTAAGAATCATTACTGCAATGTATGTAATAGAAAATAGTTTTTAAAATTAATGTAACAGAACATTCTTTCTTCAAGAAAGATACATGTTTTGACTGTGGGGTGGCAGCTTTGTGCTCCCAAAAGAGGCTCAGGTAGTTTCACAATATCTTTCACTGTCTGTGCCCTGAAGGAAAAAGGATCCTTACCTGGAGAGAGGCCTCCTTCCCAGGTATCTCCAGCCGTTGGTCCCTGTGCAGAACTCTTTAGCCTCAGTCCAGAAGACCCCAGTCTCTGGGGGGGAAATATGGGGTCTCCTCCTCAAAGGGCAGCAGAAGCTGGCAGGGGAAATCAGGAGAAAAATTATCCATACTTCTTCCCTACACGGAGAGAGAATTTCTCTGTTTCCATCGACACTCCCAACAGGGAAGTGGATGTGGCCACCCAGAGAGCACCCATCTGATATTTTATTCATTTGAGGTATTCCTCGGTAGTCTTGTGCAGAAACTCTAGAAAGAGTACAGTGGAAGCCCCATTTACGAGATTAATCTGTTCCAAGCGCATGCTCGTAAATCGCTACTCTCTTAAATTGGGCAGCGGTTGAAAAGCATGTAACCCTTTCCAGAGGATGGATTTCAATGCATTCCTATGGGAAGGCTGAGCATCCACACACACACACACACACACACACACACACTCCCGAGTAACAGAGCATGGCTTTTAAAAAGACTTTGAGCAACTCAGGCAGGAGGCGGTGGCAGGATCCTGCCGCCACCACTTGTCTGAGTTGCTCAAAGACTTTTTAAAGCCCCTTCTCGGTTGTCGGGCATATTTTAAAACGTCTTTGAGCAGTTGGTGTACCAATGTACTTGTAACACCCAGGACCAGCATCCATCCCACAAATGGGAGATACAGTATAGCCGATTAGAATGAAAATATTGGTAGAAGCAAGAAGCAAATACATAAGGGAGGACAAACTTCAATGTTTCTGGAAAAGGAAAGGTGTTTTACCCCCTCTTAGAGGGCAGGAGAGAGAGCTGGCCTTATTGGGCGCTTGGAGTGAGAGATCCTGTCCCCTAAGGAAGGGGCCACAGCCGAGAAGGCACCGTTCCCAGGAGCTGAAGTCCTTGCCTCTCTCTCTCTCTCTGTGGGGCCGCCTGGAAGAGGAAGGCCTGAGAATAATAATAATGGGGTGGAGGTGGTGGAAGGAGACCATTGGGGTCCCTCTCAGCTGGAAGGCAAAGCTCCAAATCTCACCCTGAAGAAAAAGCCCCCAAGAAGGCAAGGCCAGCCAGGCAACATCCCCTGGAAGGAGAGAGAAGGGGCCTTTCTCCATTGCAGTGGCCCCCTTCCTCCTCCTCGTCCCTGCTTCCCCTCAAAAGGACGTGGAGCGTCCAATTTGGGAAAGGGAGGAGGATTCCCTTTGATTCCCCCCCCAGGATGAACACTCACACACAAACACACAAACACACAAACACACACACACACACACCTCACCCACCCGAGGAAGGGGGTGGGGCTTTGCTGGGAGGGGGCTCCTGGTCGAGACAACCCCAACCCGAAAGAGGAGGAGGAGGAGGAGGACCTGAAGAAGAAGCCAGGCGCCCCCGAGGGGAAGATTTCCACCCACCTCCCCTTCTTTAAAACAAAATAACCAGTCCCTTTTCAAGGCAGGCGGGGGTCGTGGTTGTTGTTTTTCTTTGGGGGACGGGGTCTCTTGCCCATTTCCCCACCCACCCACCCCTCCCCCCAGTCCCGCGGGAGGGAAGGGGTTAATATGCATTCCTTAGGAATTCTCCGCCTCCCGTGGGGTCCCCTTTGGTCCTTCGCTGAGTCCAGTCCCCCTCCCCAAAACACACACACACAAACACACAATCACACACACACACACCGTCGCTCACCTCCTCCTCCTCCTTCCCGGAGTCCCGAGGAGGGAAAGAAAGGCGGGAAGAACAAGGAGAAGAAACCGTAGAGTCCCAGCGCCACTCTGGAGCGGCCCTCCTCTCTCTATGGCCTCCCCACTCCTCGCGAGGAATGCTGGGAGAACGGAAAGCGGGCGGGGTCGCGGAGGAGACAGACGGACCAGCGAGAGAGGCGGTGTCATTCCTAGAGAGTCCACCTGCGGAGGAGGAGGGGGAGAGAGGAGGGGCAAGTGGTGATAGAGAGGCAGCCTCATTCCTAGAGGGTCTCCCTTCCTCCTCCAGGAGGACCCCATTCCGGTCTCTCTTTGCGGTGCCTCCTCTTTTTTTCTCAGGTGAGCGGAGAAGGGTGTGTGTGTGTGTGTGTTGCGTGGGGGGGGGAACCTGGTGTGGGGGAGGGTGGATATATATAGATAGATAGATACATAGATAGATAGATATAGATATAGATATATAGATATAGATATAGATATATGATATGTGTGTGTGTGTTATGTCGTTATAGTCGTGACCGACCCTTCGTGACCCCATGTCCATGGAGTTTTCTTGGCAGGAATACAGGAGTGGGTTTGCCAGTTCCTACTCCAGGCGCCTACAGCGATATAGATATATAGATAGATAGATAGATAGATAGATAGGGGGGGAGGAATCTTCGGTGCCTCGTCCTGGAGGAGACTTGGAGGGAGGGAGTGGGGGCTAGATGGGGGCCGCCTTGGGAGGGTCCAAGCCTGTCCTTGAAGGGAGAGAATGAGGCACACCCGCCCCTCCCGCAGGGCAGCTGTGATCCGGGGAGGGGGGGGTCCCTTTGGGAGAGGGCAGTGGGGCGTCTGTGTGTCTCTCATTAAGATCTTGATTCCAGAGCACTCTCAGAGAATCTAACTCCTTCACTTCCGATGAAGGTCAACCTGTCAATTGCGTTTTCCTGCTCCAAGAGTTTTAAGCATTCTATTACTCTCTTCCTGTAATTGCTGGTGGGGTCTCTTCTTAGTTTTTTTAGTTTTAGGAATGAAACTTTAAAAAATGGGGGGGGGGGTATTTGCAAAAATGGGACCCAGTGAAGGCGAACCCTTTGGCGTTCCAGTGGTTTCAGACCACAACTCCCACGAGCCCTTTGGCCATTGGGCAAACCGTTTATTTGGTGGATCTATGGCTGCTTTTATATTATCATTCATTTCATCCAGAACAGCCTGAATGTCCTTGAATACTGTCTGTGCAGCAGAAAACCCATTTATTTGCATCATGATAAATGTACCAGCTACGAGGGTACTGAATATCAGCCTATCAACATATATGAGAGATTATGAAAAATTGTGTTAACACACACATGAGTATAGCAGAGAATACAAATGAGCTTAGCAGCAGTAGCATGTAGATAAAGTGTAGTTAATTGTTATAAGTATTATCAGAACTTAGAAACGGAGAGACAAAGAAACATGGTTTATAACAAAACTCTGATATTCAATATATACAGCAAATATACAACAGCATAACACCAACCAATATCACATATACAATCAACAGAGCGTGGGGTACTGTTTTTTCACCATAAATAATCCCCTTTAACATTATACAAGCCAGTTCTTATATACACATTTAGACCCCATCAGACATGATTTTAACCAATCACATTCTGATGCACCATGATGTTATTAACTATTCCACCTGTACTAAATCACTTAACCTGCTGGTGATTTCTAATTCCTTGTACTTGTGGCTAACATCATGACACTGCATTTTGACTGACTCCATTTTATAATTCTCTTTTCACTTTGTTAAATATACAATACATATATTTTGTCAACTTTACATATTATGACAATAATTCCATAGAGAATAAAATGAAAACCCAAAAGGACCTTGACAGATTAGAGTGCTGGGCCAAAGCTAACGGAATGGGGTTCAACAGTGGGAAACGCAGAGTGCTATATCTAAGGTAAAAAGAATGAATTGCACAGATATAGGAAGGGTGATACTTGGCTGGAAAATAGTGCCTGTGAAAGGGCTCTGGGAGTCTTGGTGGACCACAAATTGAACATGAGTCAGCAGTGTGATGCATTGGTCCAGAAAGCCAATGCAATTCTTGGTTGTATCAACAGAAGCACAGTGTCTAGATCAAGGGAAGTGATAGTGCCACTCTATTCTGCTCTGGTCATACCCCACCTGGAGTCCTGTGTCCAGTTCTGTGCACCTCAATTTAAAAAGGATGTTGAGAACCTCGAGTGGGTGCAGAGGAGGGTGACCAGGATGGTTGAGGATCTGGAGGAAATGTCTTATGAGGAACAGCTTAGGGAACTGGAAATGTTTAGCCTTTCAAAAAGAAGGCTGAGGGGGGATATGATAGCTGTCGGAGAAGCTTAAAAGGATTTTTGGCAAACACCACATCCCTGTTTATTTCAAACCCATGAACACACTAAGGCAGAGCCTTGTCCACCCAAAGGATCCAATAACAAACCATAAAAGGAGCAATATAGTATATGCAGTCCAATGCAGTGAAGAGTGTTCAGACCTCTACATTGGAGAAACTAAACAGCCATTAAACAGAAGGATAGCCCAACATAGGAGGGGTAACAGCTCAGGACAAGAATCAGCAGTACACCTCCATTTGAAGGACAAAGGCCACTCTTTCAAAGATGAGGATGTACACATATTAGACAAAGAAGAGAGGTGGTTTGAGAGAGGAGTAAGGGAGGCCATTCATGTGAGCATTGAAAATCCCTCCCTCAACAGAGGTGGTGGCCTCTGGCATAGTCTCTCTGCTACTTATCAGGCTGTACTTTCCAAAGTGCCCAGGCAAATCAAAAAGCCTTCACCACCAAGGTCACAGCTAACGACCCATTCTTGATGGGTTTCAGCACCTTAGGCCATTGTTTACCTTAAGGCCAGGGACACTAACGAGCCTATTCAGGCTATTGTTTATCTTATGAGCCAATCAGATCAGGGGACAAGAGGTCAAGCTGACTATAAGAAGGACACTTGCACTAGCTGTATTCAGACCGATGAAGCTGTTTGGATGAACAGTGAAACGTTTCTATCTCTCAAAAAAGAAGTCCAGTAGCCATGACTCAACTCCCAGAAACACACACACATATAATTATACAGGTTAGTCAAAACAGAGAGATTCTGAAGAGCTCCAGGGGGATCTCTTGACACTGGGGGAGTGGGCAAAGCAGTGGCAAATGAGCTTCAACATTAGCAAGTGCAGAGTGAAAAACGCTGGGGCAAAAAACACCCCAATTACATTTATAAACGGATGGGGCCTGGACTCTCTGAAACAAACCAGGAAAGGTACCTTGGTGTCCCGGTGGACAGCTCAAGGCAGGTGTCAACCCAGTGTGCTGCAGCAGTGAAAAAAGCCAACTCAATGCTGCGGGTCATTAGGAAGGATATAGAAAACAAGTCAGCAAGTGTCCTTTTGCCTCTTTATAAATCTGTGGTGAGGCCCCCTGTGGAGTCTTGTGTCCAGTTCTGGTCCCCATCCTTCCTGAAGGATATTATGGAAATGGGAAAAGTACAGAGGAAAAGGGCAACCCGAATTATTATTATTAAGGGACCAGAACACCTTCCTTACCATCTGAGGCTGCAACGGCTGGGCCTCTTCACTCTTGAATGACGGCGCCTAAGAGGTGACCTGCTTGAAGCTTATAAAATCATACACGGAGTGGACAAAGTTAAATAAGGAGACCATGGTGAAGTCCACTTTGAAAAAGCCCGGCTTGGCATCGGATGACTTGTCCAGCTATCATCCGATTGCCATTGTTCCCTTCCTGGGCAATGTAGTTGAGAGGGTGGCTGCCGTCCGGCTCCAGTCATACCTGGAGGAAAATCGTATCCTGGATCCCTTCCAGTCCGCGTTCAGGCCGCTTCGCGGGACTGAGACTGTCCTGGTCGCTCTGCAGGATGACCTCCTCAGGGAGGCCGACAGGGGGTGTTCCTCCCTGTTGATCCTCCTTGAGTTGTCAGCTGCCTTTGATGGCATTGACCACAATAACCTGCTGGATTGGCTCGCTGAGGCTGGAATCGGGGGCTCAGCTCTTGGCTGGCTCCAGTCCTTCCTCGGCGACCGGTCTCAGCGGGTTCAGCACGGGGGTGATTTGTCGGCTCCTTGGACACTCCCCTGTGGGGTGCCCCAGGGGTCGGCAATCTCCCCCATGCTGTTTAATGTTTATATGAGGCTGCTGGCAGAGGTCATCAGGAGATTTGGAGTTCGCTCTCATCAGTACGCTGATGACACGCATCTCTATCCTTTTCTTCCTCTGCAGTGGGGCAGTATGCTCCCTCGATCTGTGTCTGGAGGCGGTCTTGGAATGGACTAGGACCAACCAGCTCAAGCTGAAC
>JAPFRF010000567.1:0-39992 GCA_029282475.1 Phrynocephalus forsythii | reverse complement strand
ATGGTTGCAAGCTGTCCCTCGTTCTAACCCTGCACCCCCCTGTCAGATGTGAGGTCACCAGCTCAGTCGGCCCTCCCCTCTATCCCTGGTGTTGTTGAATGCCTCTAATAAAACCCACCTAATATATGATCTGATTCAGGATGATAAGGCAGACCTGGCTTGTATCCCTGAAACTTGGGTGGGCGCAAAGGGTGGTCCAACCCTCGCTCTGATGTGTCCACCCAGGTACTCCATCCAACACCAGGGTAGATTGGAGGGGCTGGGGGGGGCACAGAGTAGCCATTGTATACAAAAACACCCTTGAGGCTGTCAGGCTTTCTGCATTGGCGGTTCCAGGTCTTGAGGTCCTCCATGTGGCAATTGGGGGCAGGGACAGAATTGGGATAGTGCTGGTGTACCGCGCTCCCCGTGACCCAGCACTTTCCCTCTCGAAGCTGGCCACCTTTGTCTCCGCGGCATTGTTGAGGTCTCCCAGGATTTTAGTTCTAAGGGACTTCAACATCCATGCGGAGGCTCAGCTTTCGGCTTCAGCTCTAGAGTTCACCGAAACCATGGCTTCCTTGGACATGTCCCAACGTGTCAACGTCCCCTCCCATGTGGCGGGACATACATTAGATTTGGTTTCCGCAAATGCACAGAGAGAGAGTGGATCGATGGTGACTGGCCTTGAGTCAGTCCCCTTGTCATGGTCGGACCACTACCTGATTAAATGCAGCCTCACAGTGGCACCCCATCCCCGCGGGGAGCTTGGACCCATTAAGATGGTCCGCCCACGCAGGCTACTGGATCCTATTGGTTTCCAGGATGCCATGGGTGGGTTACCCGCTGAACTGGTTGGTGCTCCTGTCAATGCTCTGGTGGATAGTTAGCATACTGCTGCCACCAGGGCAGTGGACACGATTGGACCCAAACGCCCCCTCCATCGCACGACCTGTTCAGCTCCATGGTTTAACCAGGAGCTGCGGGCCTTAAAGCGAAATCGGAGGAGGCTAGAGAGCATCTGGAGGCAGGCCCCGACGGAAAATAATCTATCAGCCGTAAAGATCGCGTCATCCATCTATCTAGCTAAGATCAAGGCCACAAGAAGATCTTACCTCGCTACCCGGATAAGCGAAGCACAAAATCATCAAGCCGAATTGTTCCGCATAGTGCGCGATCTATCCGGGGTTGGTCACAGTGAAAGGCCTCCCCCTAGTATTTCCTGTGACCAATTTGCGGCATTCTTTAAGACTAAAGTGGAGACCATCCGCCGGGACCTGAACCACCATTTACAAACAGTAGATCGAGCAGAGATGTCCAGTGCATCGCCTTGCCCGGCATTGCTTTCCAGCTTTCAACCAGTGACGCCGACAGATGTGGACAGAGCCCTTGATCGCTGTCGGGCCACCACCTCCTCCTTGGATCCTTGCCCGGCTTGGTTAATAAAAACAGCCAGGCCAATTATGAAGGAATGGGCCACAGTAATAATTAATGGGTCTCTCCTTGAGAGCAGGGTTCCCTCGGCCTTCAAGGAGACTCTCATTAGGCCCATTCAGAAAAAAACCTAATGTGGCGGCAGACCAAATTGACAATTATAGGCCTGTCGCCAATATTTCTTATATGAGCAAGGTCTTGGAGAGGGTGGTGGCAGATCAGCTTCAGGGTCTTCTGGATGACACAAATGCCCTCGATCCTTTTCAGTCGGGCTTCAGGCCGCGCCATAGTACGGAAACGGCATTAGTCGCCCTGCATGATGACCTTTTGAGGGAGTCTGACAGGGGCAAAACGTCCCTGTTGGTCCTCCTCGACCTCTCAGTGGCCTTTGATCCCGTCGACCACGGTATCCTCCTGGGGAGGCTCTCCGAGTTGGGGATTGGAGGCACTGCTTTGCAGTGGTTCCGTTCCTTCTTGGAGGACCGCCCCCAGCGAGTGCAGCTGGGTGAGATGACCTCCGCTCCTTGGTCTCTCAGATTGTGGGGTGCCACAGGGGTCGGTCATCTCTCCCATGCTCTTCAACATTTATATGAGGCCGCTGGGAGGGGTCATAGGGGGGTATGGAGCTTTGTGTCACCAATATGCAGATGACACCCAGCTCTATATCTCCTTTCCATCTTCTGCAGTGGATGCCATTCCGTCCTTTGAGCGCTGCCTGGCGGCCGTCTCGGATTGGATGGGGGCTAATAGGCTGAGGTTGAACCCGGGCAAGACGGAGATCCTCCGTGTGGGCCCCCTGGTGTCTGCGGGTTTGGGGAACTCCCTCACTTTTGGGGGTGACTCTCTCCCCGAAAGGATGGGGTCCGCAGTTTGGGTGTCCTACTGGACCCGGCACTCACCATGGAAACCCAGGTGGCGTCAGTGGTCCGTTCCGCTCATTGCCAACTGCGGAGGATTGCCCAGCTGCGGGCCCTCCTTGACATCAGGGCGTTAACTACGCTGGTTCATGCATTTGTAATCTCGAGAATAGACTACTGTAGTGCTCTCTACGTGGGGCTGCCCTTGAGGTTAATGCGGAGATTGCAGCTAGTGCAGAATACAGCTGCCAGACTTCTAACGGGGCAAAGGAGGCACCAACACCCCGTGCTGGCAGCCCTGCACTGGCTGCCGGTACGCTACCGCATTGACTTCAAGGTTTTGACGTTAACATACAAGTAGCCCTTGGTCTAGATGGGGGTCAAATAAAATAAATAAATAAATAAATAAATAAATAAATAAATAAATAAATAAATAAATAAATAAGGAGGAATGATGGGGGGGTCTTAGAGGGAGGGGGGCAACTTGACGCCTCCTTCTCCCTCCGGACCCCTCCCCCAGTGTATGGGGGTGGTGCTTCTCTCCTGGGACCCCCCCACGGATTTCATCAGCAAAGCCCCTTCCCCTTTCTTCCTTAGCCCCACCCCCGACGCCCCTCCTCCCCCAAGGCATCCCTTCCTCCCCCACCCCCAATAGCAATGCCCCCCCAATTGCAGAGACCTCCTTCCTCCTCCTCCTCCTCCTCCTCCTCCTCCTCCTCCTCCTCCTCTCCTCCTTTCCTCCTCCTCCTCCCTTTATGGGGGGGGGGTCTCCTTTGCTCTCCCCTTCCCTTTATTCCCCGCCGCTCTAGGAAGACAGTCTCTCCCTGCCCCTCTGCCCCCCCCCAGGACTGTGGGGGGGTCCTCCTTTGTCTGCTTTCCTCCTCCGGCGATGGTTCAAGTCCCGGTCCTGCCAGTGGTGGTGGTGGGGAGTGATGGGGGGAACCTCCCCTCCCTCCCCCTAGAGACCCCCCTCCATTACTTGCGCCAAACCCCCCACCCCCAATGGCACGACCCCCCCCTCTCCCCCCCCCGAAGGGATGCCCAGAGGACCGAGTGAGGATCCCTGGAGTGGCAGGGGAGGGGGGGAAGGAAATGACCCCCCCCCCGGGATTGTGGGGTTGGGGGGAGCTGCTTTTGAAGAGGGCTATAATGAACACCCCCAGCCCTCCCTGGGCCTTTATGTTCTGGGGGGGCTTCATAGGAAGTAAGGAGAGACCCCCGGGAGAGTGCAAAGGGGGGTACAGTGCAATGGGGGGAGGGGGTAGCGTTGGAGAGGGGGGCCCACGAGGGGGGACAGTATTCGGTCCTCCAAGGGGGGGCGGGAGGGCAGCGAGTCCCGCTTCCTAGAGAGGCAGGAAACCCGAAAGGCTCCCAGGGAGGGGCCTCTTCTCCACCAATTAATCCTCCCCCAAAAAAAGAGAAGGCTTTCCTCTGTGGTTGCTGGAAGGAGAGGAGGAAAAGAGAGACCCCCCCAGAAGAAGAAGGAGGAAGAGGAGGAGGTGGGTGGTGCAATTGCAATGGGGGTGGGTTGCAATGCTGTTGTGGGGAAAAGGGGGGCGTTGCTGATGGAATCCGTGGGGAGGGGGGGTCTGGAGAGAGAAAGAGGCGTAAATTTGCCCCCTTTAACCCCCGAACCTCCCCCGCCTTCCCTTTTCTCTCCCCCCCACCCGCAAGGAAAAAGGAGGGAGGGAGAAGCTTTTTCGTAATCCCCCCCCATAAAAAGGAACCAGGCCTCCTCCTCTCCCCCCCACTGACTGTTTGCGGGAAGGAGGAGAAAGATCTGCTGCCCCACCCATCCAGGGAGGAGGTTTGCAGTGCACGGGAGGGCGGTGGGGGGAGATATGGGGAGGGGGGTCGGAGGAGAGGGGGGCTCTGGGGATGGGAATGGGGGGAGTAAAATGGAACCCCCTGGGCGTCCTTTTTCTGGGGGGCGGAAGAGGAAGAGGGGGCTATGCTGATTAAATTGGGGGCGTGTTAGAACCTAAGAA
This sequence comes from Phrynocephalus forsythii, assembly GCA_029282475.1. NCBI lineage: Eukaryota > Metazoa > Chordata > Lepidosauria > Squamata > Agamidae > Phrynocephalus > Phrynocephalus forsythii. The sequence continues at coordinate 35,734 of JAPFRF010000567.1, read as the reverse complement.
GAGCCCTCATGCTGGATGAGGCCAAGAAGGGCCCATCTAGTCCAGCTTCTTCCTGGATCTCACCTTGTGGCCCCACCAGATGCCTCAAGGGGAGCGCAGGAGACTAGATCTCTGTGTCTCCAGCACGGCCGCCCTTCTTCTGTTCTCCTGTTCTTATTTAGGACAAGGGACAGCCCAGTTAGTTGTGAAAATGAATTCCGTTCCGGGGGGAGCTCGTAAACCAAAATACTCGTAAACTGAACCAAATTTCCCCATAGGAGGAAATCATGGAAATTCACCTGATTCGTTCTGGTGCACCCGTTTCCATTCTTTCCTAGGGGATAACCTTGCAACAGGAGGGTGGAGGAGGGCGTTGGAAGAGGAAGAGGGGAAGAACGGAAACTCGGGGGTCCAACCTTCGGCCCCGCCAAGGGTTGAAGTGCAAAACACGGCAGGCAAGGGTGGGAAGGCTCCCCCGAGTCTGGAGATGAGCCCCCTTCCTTCATCGAGAGCAGGCATGGCCAAACTTCGGCCCTCCTGATGTTTTGGACCACAACTCCCAGAATTCTAACCTTAGATGGCCAATGACAATGGGATTTGTGGTCCAAATCATCTGGAGGGCCAAAGTTTGAGCATGCCTGATTTAGAGTCCAGGCCCATGGCTGTCTTGGGGGATTGTCAATATTTCATTTTTCTTTCACTGCTTATATGGCGAGGTGGGCCAGGGGTTTTAACTCCTGTAAATGACCCAGAGGAGTCGTAGTATATAGATGCATTGAAATCCATCAGTAAAGAAATAAAAACATTCTTGAGGAGGCATGCTGGGGGAGGCAGCTTCTGGATCCCATCAGGGCAGAAAACTCCCTTCTTCCTCTTTAACCAGGAGGCCAAGGGGGAAGACCTCTTTCCCAGAACCCCAAAGGGACCCCCTCAGGCAGGGATCCCCATCCTGGATTCAGTAGATCCCCTTTGCTATGGGGGGAAATATAGAATCACCTCCTCAAAGGATCCTGACTGCTGAAAAGGGCAAATCAAATTAATAACGGGAAGTCCAGCCTGGAATTTTTAAAAGTTGTGGTTACATCATGACTACCTCCTGACCTCCGGCCCTCTTGAAGATTCCCCCCCCCTTCTAACAACAGGTCAGCTGAAAAGGGAGGCCGAGAGATGGGATTTCTATCCAGCAACCACGAACGGGCCTTTTGTAGAGCCAATGGCCCTGAATGGTGCACCCTGGACCAAAAAACCAGGAAAAAAATGCTCTGCAAGGCCATCCCCTTCACCTCCTTAACGGATGGCTTTTCCAGAAGGGTCTGCTCTTGGGGGGTAGGTTCTATTGGTCCTTCAGGTATGAACAACACCCCGTTTAGGGCTTTATATGTCAAAACCAAAGGACTTTCCCAGAAGGGTCTCTTTGGGGGGAGTCTTTTCATTTCTGAAGAACAACACCCTGTGCGGGAAGCAAGATCAGAAACCAGCTTCTGGCCTCTTTCCTCAGTCTTCATTTCAGAAAAAATTATTTGGAAGCAAGATCAGAAACTTTTAGCTATTTCCTAGTATCTTCCCCCCTTTTCTCTTTGAAAGGCACTTGCGGGGAGGGGGGAGGGCTTGACCCTGGGGGGGGTAGGATTTATCTGGCTACGTTCATAGTTTGGCTGGGGCTCTTCCTTGGATCCCGCTGGGACCGGCCAGAGAGCAATGGGACCTGGACTTCCCCTCCCCCCTTTCTGTCTAATTTCTGTTCTCAGGTGGGGGCGGGCAGGAGAGAAGCCCTCTGTGCATGTGCAGAGAAGCAGGAGGCCCCAGGGCTCCTCCAGTGCATTCCCCCCCCTTGTGTGGGTCTGGACCCCTCCCTCCCTCCCTCTCCGGATAAAGTGGGCGATGATGAGACTGGGTGCTCAAACCCCTCCCTGGGCCAGGTACGCTTGACTGGGCAGGGAGCAGGGAGGGTGGCAACGAGGGGGTGACACCACCCTCCCTCTCCTCCTTGGACCTTCTCTCCCCTCCCCAGCCCCCCTTGTAGGTTGACCCCCCCATACAAAAAGAAGCCAGTCCGTGGGGCAGAGGGGGTGTTCCCTGAAGCTGCAGCAGCCAGGGTGGAGGGGCAGGGCCTGGGGGGTCTCTGGAGGGGGGGAAGTATATCCTGTTTGGGGGGGTCTCTGGAGGGGGAAGTATATCCTGTTGGGGGGGTCTGCAGACTTCGGACACCCCTCTCCTTCCCTCCCTCCCAGTCAAGCCCCCCACCCCACCCCTCCTCCCAAGATCCCCCCTCCCACCATTCCCTCCCCCCTCCCTGCTCCCCTGGAGTGCCCTCCCTTTTCCCCCTCCTCCTCCATGGGGGATCTATAAGCTGCTCCCACCCTCCTTTTTCCTTTGGGGGGGCGAGAAAGGGAAGGAGGAGGGCTTGGGTTTTTTTTTTTTTGTGCCTGGATCGGGCCCCGATTCCTCCATGGGGGCTGTTCAGTGTCTTCCCCCCCTCCCTCCTCCATATCAAGGGGAGGGCGAGAGGAAAGGAAGGAGGAATGTTGGGGGGGGTCTTAGACGGAGGAGGGTCTTCCTTTTCCTTTACCTTCCTTAGCCCCCACACCCCTTCCTCCCCAAGGCATCCCTTCCTCCCCCACCCCCCCCAATTGCCTCCCCCATTGCACAGACCTCCTCCTCCTCCTCCTGGGGTGGGGGGTCCTTTTGCTCTCCAGAGCCTTTTCTTGGGGGGGGGAGGGAGGGAAAGCACACCCCCTCCCCTTCCCCGCCGCTCTAGGAAGGCAGTCTCTCGCTGCTACCCCCCCTTGAAGAGCGATGGTTCGAGTCCCCGGTCTTGCCAGTGGGGAGAGATCAAGCGGGGGGGGACCTCCCGTCCCTCCTCCCAGAGACCCCCCTCCATTACTCGCACCACCACCACCACCCCACCCCATGGCACGACACCCCTCCTCCTTCCCCCCAACCCCCCACCAAAAGGGACGCCCAGAGGAGCGAGTGGGGCTCCCTAGAGTGGCGGGGGAGGGGGCAGAAATGAAGGATCCCCCCCCAGGGATTGTGGGGTGGGGGAGAAGGAGGTGCGCTTGACGAGGGCCATAATGAACACCCCCACCCCCTCTGCTCCGCCTTTATTTTGGGAAGGAAAGAGAGGCACCCCCCCCAAGTGCAAGGGGGGGTAGAGTGCAATGAGGGGAGGGGGAGCTTTGGAGAGGGGGGCAGTATTCAGTCCTCCAAGGGGGGATGGGAGGGCAGCGAGTCCCGCTTCCTAGAGTGGCAGGAAACCCGAAAGGCTCCCAGGGAGGGGCCTCTTCTCCACCAGACTATTAATCCCCCCCCCAAAAAGAGAAGGCTCTCCTCTGTGGTTGTTGCAAGGAGGGGAGGAAAAGAGAGACCCCCCCCCCAAGGAAGAGGAGGAGGAGGTGGGTGGTGCAATTGCAATGGGGGGTTTGCAATGCTATTGGGGGGAAAGGGGGATGTTGCTGTTGGAATCGTGGGGGGGGGGTCTGAAGAGAGAAAGAGGCGTAAATTTGCCCCCTTTGATCCCCGAACCTCTCCCCGCCTTTCCTTTTCTCTCCCCCCCCCGCAAGGAAAAAGAAGCTTTTTAAGACCCAACCTGGACAGGGAATGGAGGGGGGGGAGAGAGAAGAGGTAATTCCCCCCCATAAAAAGGAACCAGGCCTCCTCCTCCTCCCCCCCCCCCGACTGTTTGCAGGAAGGAGGGGAAAGTCCCCCCCCAACCATTAGGAGGTTCCTGCAATAGGACGGGAGGGGCGGTGGGGGGGGAGAGATGCAGATACGGGGAGGGGGGTCGGAGGAGGGGGGACACTGGGGATGGGAATGGGGGGTAAATGGAGAGGAAGAGGAGGAAGAGGGGACTTAGCGGATCAAGTGGGGGGTTGTTAGGAAGGAAGGACCCCTCCCCCCCACACACAAACACACTCCCTCCTGAGCGTCCCTTTATGGGGGGAGGAGATGGCGTTTTTGATGGAATGGGGGGGCAGGAAACCCGAAAGGCTCCCAGGGAGGGACCTGTTCTCCAAAGAGACTATACCCCCAAAAAGAAGGCTCTCCTCTGTGGTTGCTGGAAGGAGGGAAGGAAAAGAGACCCCCCCCAGAAGGAGGAGGAGGAGCGCTGTGCAGTTGGGGGGGGTTGCAATGCTATTGGGTTGGAGGAGGGGCGTTGGGAGATTGGGGGGCCTGGTGGGGGGCTGATGGGGAGGGAGGTGGGAGGAGGAAAGAACATCCTAGGCGTCCCTTTATGGGGGGAGGAAGGTGGCGTTTTTTATGGAATCTGTGGGGGTGTCCCAGGAAACAAGAGTTCCCCCCACTGCACACTCCTTTGGGTATCTCCCCCATTTTTGATTTGGAAGGGAGGGGGAGTGAAAGGGGGGGAAGGAATGAAGGGGGGGCAGATCCAGGCCAAAAAGAAACCCTCCCCTCCTTCCCTATATATCTCCCCCCCCCCGCAAGGAAAAAGACCTCGTGGGCCCTCTTCCTCCCTCCCCTCCTTCCTCCTCCTTTTGGTAATTCAGCAGGATCCCCCAGGAGGAGGAGGAGGAGGAGGAGGAGGAGGGAGGAAGGCAAGGCAGAGTGAGAATGGGGGGATGATTCAGTCCTCCAAGGGGGAGGGAGGAAGGCAGGGAGTCCCTCTTCCTAGAGTGGCAGGAAAGGAGGAGGTGGTGGGGGCAGCTCTGTGCCAGGATTCCCCCCCCCAAAAAAAGGCTCTGGAGAGGAGGAGGAGGGTTGTGCAATGGGGGTGTTGCAATGCCATGGGGGGGGGAGCTGGAGCTGGAGGGGAATTGGGGGGAGGAAGGGGCTTGTTGAAATTCGTGATGGGGGTGCTGGTGGGGGTCCCAGAAGGAAAGAGCCCCCCATACACCGCACACTCCTTTAGGGATCCAGAGAGAAAAGGAGGAGGAAAAGTCCATCACAGGTTACAAACCATGATGGAGATGTGTAATTAAACCAGGGTACTTCAAGGGCCAGATGCAGGAGAATGGTATCAGGAGACAGATATCCTCATGCCCCCAAACTCATCTGGTGGGGCCGCTTTGGAAGCTGGAAGATGGGCCTTTGGCCTGATCCAGCATGGCTCTTCTTATGTTCTTAGTTCTTATGAGGTGTTAGGGAAAGGAAGGGGGAGGGGGAGGGGAATGTGGGAAAGGAATGAAGGGGGCCAGATCCAGCCCCCCCCAAAACCCTCCTCCCTACATCTCTTCTCTCCCCCCCCAAGGAAAAAAAGGCGGACGAAGCATTTAGGGACGGACAAAAATAGGTGAGAGGGAAAAACAGGAAGAAGAGGGAGGGGAGGGGGAGGGGGCTTGTGCCATGGAGGGGGGTCTTTAAAGGGGGGGTTGTGGAAGGTTGTGCCTCCCTCCCACCCATAAGAAAAACAACCAAGGACATTCAGAAAAAAGACTAGGAGAAGGAATGGGAGGGGGGAGAGGACAGAGAGAGAAGGAAATTCTCCCCACCACCACCTACCCACAACCCCCCCATTCCTCCTCCTCCTCTTCCTGTTAAAAGTCCCAGCCTGGACTTCCCCTTGTTACTTTGATTTTATCTTTTCAGCTGCCAGGATCCTTTGAAGAGGTGATTCTATATCTCCCCCCGACAAGCGGGAGATCTACTGAATCCAGGAGGGGGATCCCTGCCTGAGGGGATCCCTTTGGGGTTCTGGGAAAGAGGTCCGTCCAGGTAAGGGTTCCCTTTGGCCTCCTGGTTAAAGAGAAAGAAGGGTAGTTTTGGTTGCCCTGATGGGAGCCCCCCCCCAAAAAGAACCTGCCTCCCCTCTCCCCAGCATGCCTTCTCAAGAATGTTTTTATTTACTGGTGGATTTCATGCATTTATATGCTATGACTCCTCAGGGTCATTTAAAGGAGTTAAAACCCCTCACCCACCTCGCCATATAAGCAGTGAAAGAAAAATGAAATATTGACACCCCCACCCCACCCCCACCCCCACAAAGACAGCCACAGACTCTAAATGAAGGTGGAGCCTTCCCACTGGCCTCTCCAGCTCCGATAGATTTTGGGTTTTGTACTCCTGACGTTAAGAGCAAAAGAACAGAAGAGCAGCCTTGCTGGAAGAGGCCATCACAGCCCACCCAGTCCAGCGTTCTGTCTTACATAGCGGTGGCTCACCATTGGCTTCAGGGTATTCCCAAGCAGATGTCCTCCCCTGCTTACAATTCCCTGCCAATGGCATCAAGAAAGTTCCTGCCTCTCTCTCCAACTCAGAGGTTGTCCTTAGACATCCATATTGATAGCCATTCATCCCCTTGTTCTCCATTAACTCGTCCAAATCTTTGTTAAAGCGGTCAAGGCTAACAGGTGTCACCACTTCTCCTATCAGGGAGTTCCATAGACCAAGGATCCTGCAGCTGCGTCTCATTCTACTGCCTCCTCCATGGCAGTGGGTTTGTTATTTGATTTAAACCTCTGTTTTTTGTGGTCATTTATATTTTGCAGGTAAGATACTGTAGAGAAGAAATAAAAGAGGAGGACTCCCAAGCGTCAGAGGAAGAGGTTGAATATTCAGGTGCAAAAGAGGGTGTTGAGAATCAAACCCGAAGGAAGAACCTAAGAAGGAAAACAAATAGATCAAAAGATGGACAAATCTATTCCTTGTCAGGAGGAAGACCAAGCGGTCCCGAAAACATCAAAACCAGAGGAAAGGAATGAGCATGGCAAGTGTGAAAAATCTTTTACTAGCACATCAACAAATAGTCCCCATAAGAATATTCACCAACAGGAGAAGCCATTTGAATGTCTGGAGTGTGGAAAGAGGTTCAGTCGAGGTGAACACCTTGCTAGTCATCACAGAATCCACACAGGCAAGAAACCATTTGAATGTCTGGAGTGTGGAAAGAGGTTCAGTGATTCTGGAAACCTTACTAGCCATAACAGAATCCACACAGGCAAGAAGCCATTTGAATGTCTGGAGTGTGGAAAGAGGTTCAGTCATTCTGGAAGCCTTGCTAGCCATCACAGAATCCACACAGGCAAGAAACCATTTGAATGTCTGGAGTGTGGAAAGAGGTTCAGTCAATCTGGAAACCTTGCTAGCCATCACAGAATCCACACAGGCGAGAAGCCATTTGAATGTCTGGAGTGTGGAAAGAGGTTCAGTCAAGCTGGAACACCTTGCTAGCCATCACAGAATCCACACAGGCAAGAAACCATTTGAATGTCTGGAGTGTGGAAAGAGGTTCAGTGATTCTGGAAACCTTGCTAGCCATCACAGAATCCACACAGGCGAGAAGCCATTTGAATGTCTGGAGTGTGGAAAGAGGTTCAGTCGAGGTGAAAACCTTGCTAGTCATCACAGAATCCACACAGGCAAGAAGCCATTTGAATGTCTGGAGTGTGGAAAGAGCTTCAGTCATTCTGGAAGCCTTGCTAGCCATCACAGAATCCACACAGGCAAGAAACCATTTGAATGTCTGGAGTGTGGAAAGAGGTTCAGTCAATCTGGAAACCTTGCTAGCCATCACAGAATCCACACAGGTGAGAAGCCATTTGAATGTCTGGAGTGTGGAAAGAGGTTCAGTCGAGCTGGAATCCTTGCTAGCCATCACAGAATCCACACAGGTGAGAAGCCATTTGAATGTCTGGAGTGTGGAAAGAGGTTCAGTCATTCTGGAAGCCTTGCTAGCCATCACAGAATCCACACAGGCAAGAAACCATTTGAATGTCTGGAGTGTGGAAAGAGGTTCAGTCAATCTGGAAACCTTGCTAGCCATCACAGAATCCACACAGGCGAAAAGCCATTTGAATGTCTGGAGTGTGGAAAGCTTACGTTCAGTCCCATCTGGACACCTTGTCTGAGTGATCTGATCACAGAATTTGAAACAGAATGTTGACAATCTTGAAACCATTTGAATGTCTGATTGAGTGTGGAAAGAAATGGTTCAGTCAATCTGGAAACCTGGGACTGTTTAGCCATCAAAAAATCCACACAGGCAAGAAGCCATTTTTAAATGTTTGGAGTGTGGAAAGAGGTTCAGTCAAGGTGAACACCTTTATCTAGTCATCAAAGAATCCACACAGGCAAGAAGCATTTTGTGAAGTGATAGTACCAGTCTATTCTGCTGTGGTCAGACCCCATCTGGGGTAGGAGTGTCCAGTTCTGTGCACCTCAATTTAAAAGAGAATGTTGACAATCTTGAATGGGTCCAAAGGAGGGTGTCCCAGATGATTGAGACAGTGTGGAAGTCTCTCTTTAAATGTCTTTCACCCTAATTGGCTTAGGGAGCTGGGACTGTTTAGCCTTTCAAAAAGACTGAGAAGTGATGTGATACCTATTTTTAAATATTTGAAAGCATGTTAGAGTTGTTCAGCAGTTTATCTGCTGTCCACTCAGACATCACTTTATCTATTGCTATCAAACTAAATTCTCCCTCCCCACCTCCTTGCATGTTAATAAGTGGCAGAGAAAAATGAAAAAGCTTAGGGATCATTAGAAAGGGTAGCAGTGCCATTTTTGCATAAATCTAAGTAGATATATTATGTAAATAAGCAATTAGTGTTAGAGACAGAATGATTAAGAAACCTTAACCATCTGAAGCCGCAAACTCTTATATTGAATATATACAGCCCGTAGATATACAGATAATGCATAACAGCAGCTCCTGGATCCTGAACAGTTCCAAGGTCTTTGGGGAGCATAGATACAGTCTGGCTGACAGAGTGGAAGCCCTGGGGAAGACTGTTTTCTCACCATAAACAGTCCCTGCCTTTCCCCCATTTTAAAAGGCATTTTTAAGTCTACGCATTTGGAACTCATCAGACATGATTTCCCAAGGCTCAATTCATCCTGACACAGAAAGAGATGTCATTAAACTATTCCAACCTGTGGAAAATCCAAATCAGGATGAACCTCCTAGTGATTTCTAATCCCACTGACCATTTCCTCCTCTAAAATTAACAAGAAACAATGTTTTTTGTTTGTTTGTTCATCTGACTCCATTTTGCAAATTCTCTGTTCAATCTGTTAAATATATATTACATACATTTTGTCAGTTCTACATATTATGACAATTGCCATGTTAAACTCTCTTGCTGATGTAAATTTGTGTTGGATGCTTTGTACATATTGCAACTGAATTTCTGATGTCAGTGGACCTTCATAAGAACATAAGAAGAGCCATGCTGGATTTCAGGCAAAGGACCCATCTCTGGGAGTCCAGCTTTCTGTATCTCAGAGATAGAAACGTTTCTCCCATCCAAACAGCCTCTTGGAGCGCATTTCTATCTAAATATCTGTCTCCTGACTCAACTCCCAGATAAACGCATCTGGATGACTGAGAATCTTCTGGGACTTCTCCATCATGGTTTGTAACCATTTGATGGACTTTTGCCTCAATCCCACCATTTTCATTGCTTGTGGGGCCATTTGCCATCATCACATCCTTTTAAAAGGGACAACCCCATAGACTCCTATGGCCTTTTCAGCCCTTTGAAAAATATTTTCAGTCCTTTGTTTTGCACTCTCCCAGCCCTGCAATCTGTAGGTGGAGGACATGGAGGGCGAGTTCCCAGAGAACAGCCCAGGGGGAGGGAGATCCGGGAAAGGGAAAAGAAGAGGGGTCATTTGGGGCGCTATCCACTTTACTCTTATCAAAATTTTTTGCCAGGCGGAGAGAAATCCCCCTCCCGGAAAAGGAACTTTTTTCAGATCTAAAGAGGCTTCAATGCTTTAAATCAGGTTACAAGAGAACAGGGAGGAATGTCGCCCCAAGACCAAACTTCTCGGAAACTCTACAAAGCCGCCGCCCGCCAGGACGACGACAACACCACCACCACCCCGGGAGTTCCACCATGTCCACGTTCCCATGGATGGAAGAAATGGACCAGATTTTTCGCCCCGAATTCTTCCATCCGGCCCCTCCGAACCACAGGAAGCGAGGCAGCAACCAGACAAGGTAAGGGGTACCTTTTTATTTTCAATTCATTCATTCCAAATGAAATTAGGTGAAGCAAATTTTCCTTTATACAGATTTCCCATAGGAATGCATTGAAAAACAGAGTGATCCCATTTTTATGTTGTATGGATTCTCCCCAAAGGCGATTATGTTAAGTGAATTTTCCCTATCTCCGAATTTTTTTATGTTGTACAATTTTATGTTATCCAAGCTGTTTGTTATACAAGGGTCCACTGTAATTCATTCCAAATGAAATTAGGTGAAGCAAAATTTCCTTTATACAGATTTCCCATAGGAATGCATTGAAAAACGGAGTGATCCCATTTTTGTGTTGTACAGATTCACCCCATGGGCGATTCTATTAAGCAAATTTCCCCTCTCTCCGGAATTTTATATGTTGTACAATTTTTTTGTTCTACAAATCGTTTGTTGTACAAGGGTCCACTGTACGTCCAAAATGTGGTGAGTTGCAGCGCGGGGGAGGGGAATTATGAATATTAAAGAAAAATAAAACCTTGCTAGTTTGCATTTCAGGACAATAGTCTGTAACACTCTAAAGCAGTATTTTTGCCTTCAGATTTATTTCCCGCTTTGTGATCTTCAAAAGCCGTTACTTGTTTAACTCAATATCATAATAACACAGCGCTGATGCAAACTTATGTTTAAACGCTGGCCATAAATTCCCTCTGTTACTTCTCTGATGGGGAACTGGGAATGTTTAGCCTTTCAAAAAAAAAAGTCAGAGAGGGGATTTGTTTTCCATGGCTTCAGAGACTAGGACTCTGGGCAATGGTTTCAAACTGCATGAAAAGAGAAGAACTTCATGATGGTTAGAGCTGTCGAGCAATGGACAGCTCTTAGGAAGAACTTCATGATGGTTAGAGCTGTCCAGCAATGAAATATGCTGCCAAAAAGGGTAGTGGAGTCTCCTTCCTTGGATATTTTTAAGCAGAGGGTGGATGGCCATCTGTCAGGAATCTGTAATGGGGGATTCCTGCATGGCAGGGGGTTGGACTAGATGGCCCTTGAGTTCTCTTCCAACTCTAGGATTCTATGGAAGAAAAGGGGTCTAGTTAAACAAAAAAGTACATACGTACACACAATTAAGTTTAATTTTAAACCTGTGGGGTTGTGGGTGGGATTTACAACCATCACTTCCCCTTTAAAAAGTCACAACCCAATAGTGTGTTCGTGGCATTTTCAGCACTTTGAAAAGCGCCTTTCGTCCATTTTTTCTGTTCATGTAGAAGCATCAGTGCTTTTATTTCTTTAACTGATTTCCAGGAAAAGCAGAAACACTGCATTTCTTTTCCCGTTGTAGTTGCAGACACAGATATGGACAGCGGTGAGGTGTTCAGTCATGAGCTTTACAAGGTGAAGGACTACGTGCCTAACTTGTCTGTGGCTTCTGACTCCTCCTTAGCAGGTATTAATTGGATTCGCCATGACTTGGATTCCACACTAGCATTTATGTCTGTTGATATCCCCTTGGCAACTGTCTGTCCAGTTTTGTGGGATTATTTTCAGCTTTTACAGCTTGAGGATGTGGATAGGCTCCTTTGGAGTGTGAGGCCGTCCACCTTCGGGCTCGACCCTTGCCCAGCCTGGCTAACTAGAGCTTCCCGAGCGAGACTGGCTGAGTGGACAGGGAGGGTGGTTAATTCCTCCTTGATGGAGGCGGTTCTCCCACCTGCTTTGAAGCTGGCGGTGGTTTGAGCCCTCCTGAAAAAGCCCTCCCTGGATCCCACTATGTTAGATAATTGCCAGCCAGCTTCTAACATCGCATTCTTGGGCAAGCCGATTGAGCGGGTGGTGGCGTCTCAACTCCAGAGGGTTTTGGATGAAGCTGATTATCTAGATCCTTTCAATCAGGTTTCAGACCAGGCTATGTGACAGAAACCGCCTTGATGGATGACCTACACCGGGGACTAGACAGGGGGAGTGCGTCCCTGTTGGTCCTGCTGGACTTCTCAGCAGCTTTCGACACCATCGACCATGGTGTCCTTCTGGGCCGATTGGCTGAGTTGGGAGTTGGAGGCACTGTCTTGCAGTAGTTCCGCTCCTACTTAGAGGATCGGTCCCAGATGGTGATGCTGGGTGATACCTGTTTGGCATCCTGGCCCTTGAAGTGTGGGGTGCCACAGGGTTCTATTCTGTCCCCCATGCTATTTAACATTTACATGAAACCATTGGGACAGGTCATCTGGGGATTTGGAGTGGGGTGCCATCAATATGCTGATGACACCCAGTTATATCTCTCCTTTCCCCCAGATTTGGGAATCTGGATGAGGGCTAACAAGCTGAAATGAAATCCAGATAAGACAGAGGTTCTCCTGGTTCAGAAAGCTTCGATGCAGGTGCAGGAATATTGTCTTGCTCTGGATGGGGTTGCACTCCCTCATCTTGACAAAGCGCACGGAGAACTACACTTGCTGCAAGTGCAAGCTGGTTGCACTATTAGAAGAGAAGGTCCAGGAGCTAGAGGCCCGCATATCGAACCAGCAACATATTAAGGAGCTTGAGCGGTTCTTGGACAGAGCGGAGCAGACTATCCAGGTTCAAGAAGAGACAGGGCACACTTCTGAGGATGTAATCACTTCCCCAACCCAGGAGGTAGATGTGTGGAGGAATGTGACTCAAAGGAGTAGAAGGCCAAGGGATCACTCAGAGAGTCTCATATTGCACAATCAATTTGAAGCTCTTTCCCTCATCACACCTCATGAGGCACACACCGAGGAACAACTGGTTCCACCTGAGGATCTCTCCCTCATCACAATTGATGAGATACAGGATCAGGTACATGTGGAAGAACAGGCTGCAGGAGAGAAGCTCCTTCTGCTAGGGGATTCTATAATTAGAAATACGGAGGGATGGATTTGCGATGAGCATGATAACCGTATGGTTACTTGCCTGCCAGGTGCAAAGGTTGCAGACATCACAAGAAATCTAGATAGCTTGTTAGAGAGAACCGGGAAGGAGCCAGTGGTCATGGTACATGTTGGTACCAATGATGTTGGGAAGGCCAAGCGGTCAGTCTTGGAAGCCAAGTTCAGGTTGTTAGGTAGAAGATTGAAGTCCAGGACTTCCAAGGTAGCATTTTCAGAAGTGCTACCTGTTCCTCCTGCAGGACCCGCCAGGCAGGCAGAGCTCAGAAGCCTCAATGCGTGGATGAGGCGATGGTGTCGAGAGGAGGGCTTTAGATTTGTCAGGAACTGGAGGACATTTTGGGACAAGCCAAACCTGTTCAGGAGGGACGGGTTGCACTTGAATCATGATGGGACCAGATTGCTGGCACTCAACCTCAAAAAGGCTGCAGAGCAGCTTTTAAACTGATAACTGGGGGAAAGCCGACAGGAGCTGAGTGGCATCCGGTTCGGAACACCTCATCCACAGGAAATGAGGTTGGAAAGGGTAGAGAATCACATAGAGATGACATAGCAGGTATTAGTACTGGGAGAATAATGGAATGTGATAGTTTGTCTACCGAAAATAATAGCTGTGAGGGGAAAAGCACAAAGCAGCAGCTGTTGTTGCAGAACCCACTGTACAGGTGCTTCTACGCCAATGCTCGAAGCCTCCGACCAAAAATGGGAGAACTTGAACATTTGGCAGCTAGGGATAACATTGATATAATAGCCATAACAGAAACCTGGTGGAATGTAGATAAGCAGTGGGATACAGCAATCCCAGGCTATAAACTCTATAGAAGGGATAAAGAGGGGTGGGTTGGAGGGGGAGTGGCCATCTATGTTAAAGAAGGGGTAAAATCCAGCAGAATGGAGATTGACAGAGGGTCTGACTCCACCATAGAATCACTGTGGGTTAAACTACCAGGTCCAAGGAATGTTGTGATAGTTGGGGTATGCTATCGCCCTCCAGATCAAGAATTTGAGGGGGACCTTGAAATGAGGAGACAAATCATGGAGGTGTCTCAGAAGGATAGGATAGTAATCATGGGGGACTTCAATTATCCCCACATTGATTGGGCCAATGCGAGCTCCAGGCAAGAAAGAGAAACTGGGTTTCTCAACTTGCTGAATGACTGTGCCTTAGAGCAACTTGTAATGGAGCCCACCCAAGAACAGGCAACTCTGGATCTAATACTGTGCGATACTCAGGACCTGGTCAGGGATGTGAAGGTCACTGAGCCTCTGGGGAACAGTGACCATGCTGCAATCTGCTTTGCCATGCATGTTGGAGGAAGAGTGTCAAGCAAATCAGACATAAAAACCCTTGATTTCCAAAGGGCAAACTTCCCTCAGATGAGGAAACTAGTTAGAAAAAAATTGAAGGGGAAGGTTGGAAGAATCCAATCTCTTCAGAGTGCATGGAACCTGTTTAAAACAACGGTAACAGAGGCCCAGCACAAGTGCATACCACAAAGAAAGAAGAGCTCATTTAAGTCCAAGAGGACACCGGCATGGTTAACGAGGGGAGTTAGAGAGGCTCTAAAGCGCAAGGAGAGGTCTTTCTGTAAATGGAAATCCTCCCCAAATGAGGAAAATAAAAAGGAACACAAACTCTGGCAAAAGAAATGTAAGAAGATGATAAGAGAGGCAAAGAAAGATTTTGAGGAACGCATGGCTAGCAATATAAAGGGTAATAATAAAAGCTTCTTTAAATACGTTAGAAGTAGAAAACCTGCCAGAGAACCAGTTGGCCCTCTGGATGGTGAGGGAGGAAAAGGGGAGATTAAGGAGGACTTGGAAATTGCAGAGAAATTAAATGAGTTCTTTGCATCTGTCTTCACGACAGAAGACCTTGAGCAGATTCCGCTGCCTGAACGGCCCCTCTTGACTAAAGAATTAAATCAAATTCAGGTTAAAAGAGAGGATGTTTTAGGACTAATTGATAAATTGAAGATTAACAAGTCCCCGGGCCCAGATGGCATCCACCCAAGGGTTATTAGGGAATTGAGAAATGAAATTGCAGATCTCTTAACGGTTATATGCAACTTGTCTCTTAAAACGGCCACAGTGCCGGGGGGCTGGAGGATAGCAGATGTCACACCAATTTTTAAAAAAGGAAGGAGGGGGGACCCGGGAAACTACAGGCCAGTTAGCCTTACATCTGTCCCAGGGAAGATGGTGGAAAGCCTCATCCAAGAGAAAATCTTAAAACACATAAAAGAACAAACCTTGCTGAGAGAAAATCAGCATGGCTTCTGTAAGGGTAAATCTTGTCTGACAAACCTTTTAGAATTTTTTGAAAAGGTCAACAGGCACGTGGATTTGTGTGAACCGGTGGATATAGTCTATCTGGATTTTCAAAAGGCTTTTGACACAGTCCCTCACCAAAGGCTGCTGAGAAAATTGCACAGTCAGGGGATAAGAGGGCAGGTTCTCTTATGGATTGAGAACTGGTTGAGATCCAGGAAACAAAGAGTAGGTGTCAATGGGAAATTTTCACAATGGAGAGAGGTGAAAAGCGGTGTGCCCCAGGGATCTGTCCTGGGACCGGTGCTTTTCAGTCTGTTCATAAATGACCTGGAGACAGGGATAAACAGTGAGGTGGCCAAGTTTGCAGATGACACAAAACTTTTCCGTGTGGTAAAAACCAGAGAAGATTGTGAAGAGCTCCAGAAGGATCTCTCCAAACTGGGGGAATGGGCTACGAAATGGCAAATGCATTTTAATGTTGCCAAATGTAAAGTAATGCGTATTGGGGCAAAAATTGAACACTTTATCTATCAACTCATGGGCTCTGAGTTATCCGTGACAGATCAGGAAAGAGATCTTGGTGTCTTGGTGGACAGCTCCATGAAGGTGTCTCCCCAATGTGTCGCAGCGGTGAAGAAGGCCAATTCCATGCTAGGGATTATCAAAAAGGGGATTGAAAATAAAACAGCCAACATTATAATGCCATTATACAAAACAATAGTAAGGCCCCACCTGGAGTATTGTGTACAATTCTGGTCACCACATCTCAAGAAAGACATAGTGGAACTGGAAAAGGTGAAGAAGAGAGCGACTAAAATGATTACTGGGCTGGGGCACCTTCCTTATGAGGAAAGGCTAAAACATTTGGGGCTCTTTAGTCTGGAAAAAAGGCGCCTGAGGGGGGATATGATTGAGACGTGCAAAATTATGAAGGGCATGAGTAAAGTAGATAGAGGGAAGCTCTTCTCCCTCTCACAAAATACCAGAACTAGGGGACATCCACTCAAATTGAAGGCTGGGAGAGTAAGAACAGACAAAAGAAAATATTTTTTCACCCAGCGCGTTGTTAGTCTATGGAATTCCCTGCCACAGGATGTGGTGATGGCATCTGGCCTGGATGCCTACAAAAGGGGATTGGACAGATTCCTGGAGGAAAAATCCATCCCAGGTTACAAACCATGATGGAGATGTGTAATCTCCAGGCTTAAAACCAGGGTACTTCAAGGGCCAGATGCAGGGGAGTGATATCAGGAGACAGATATCTAGTCCCATGCGCTCCCAGACGCATCTGGTGGGGCCACTGTGAGATCCAGGAAGCTGGACTAGATGGGCCATTGGCCTGATCCAGCATGGCTCTTCTTATGTTCTTATGTTCTTATGTTAATGCCGAGAGAATTGAGTCCATTCAGGCAGCTGGAGGCCTGCGTTTCATTAGGGAGCAGGAGGGATTTTGGGTGTGTGTGGAGGAAGCCAAGAAGACCTTTTCCAACACAGGCGAAAGGGGTCATCACACTTAGGAGGAGGGGAGTTCACAGACAGACGCTGGGAGGAAGGTCACAGGAAGATAAGAACTAGGGAACCTTATTATTATTATGTTCATGGATATTGTAAACTGCTGAGAGTTCCCATTTGTGGAAAATTGGTATATTAACAAACAAACAAACAAACAAACCAGGCAGAGGGCTTGCAGCTGCACAAGCGATCCCGACCTTTCTCCTCTTAACCACCAGCAAAGGGAAGAGCAGCAGGAGCAGCAAGCTCAGCCTGGGGACCTTACACAGAGGACCCGGGATCCACCAGCAAACCAATGGGATGGAGTGAAACTGGGGGCGCCCAGGACGCGGAGAGTGTGGGGAGTGGGCAGGAGCCATGGCCACGGCGGTTGCTGGGTGGGTGGCGAGGGCTGCAGTGTTGGGGTGTCTTACCCACCTAATGTGGGATAGATAGTGCCACTGTTAGATGGATTTGTAATTGGTTGCCAGAACGCACCCAAAGGGTGATCATAAATGGCTTCTCTTCAGCTTGGAGAGACGTGACCAGTGGGGTGCCCCAGGGCTCTGTTCTGGGTCCGGTGCTATTCAATTTATTTATTTATTTATTTATTTATTTATTTATTTATTTATTTAACTTATATGCTGCCCACTGCCCACGACCTACAAGCCACTCCTTTCACCTCCTTGAGGGATGGCTCTTTCAGGAGGGCTCCCTGGCTCAATCTTAATTGCCGTGTAGGTTCGTATGAAAGGAAGCGGTCCTAAACAAGCACTTTGAATTGGGCTCAGGCAACCACTGGTAGTACCAATGCAGGTGGTGACGCAGAATCAATGAGATGTGGTCCATGGCAGCCCCACCACTCACCAGCCAGGCTGCATGGTTTTGAATCCATGGCAGTCATCATCAATAGGGGATGGATGTTACCAGTGTAGACTGGCAGTCCAACTCCGCTAAGAATGCAAGGTCTAGCAAATCCCTTCCTGCCCTTGCCGACAATTCTGCTGGATTTTACCCACTTTCTGGCATGGATGGCCCCTCCCCCTCCAACCCGCCCCTCTCTATCCCTTCTATAGAGTTTATCCCCTGGGATTCCTGTGTCCCACTCCCCCATCCCACCAGGTTTCTCTTAGGGCTGTTAGGTCAATGTGATCCCTGGCTCTTTCCCTCTGCCGCCCCCCCCACCACCACCACCACCACCACCACCACTGCCTGCCTGCCTCTTGGGGGGGCTGGGCTCCCTGACGCGGTGGGGCAGCTACGGAGGAGGTTCGAGTCCCGGGTGGCGCCGCACCGCTCAGCGGAGGGAGCTCCGGCGGTTCAAGCCCAGCTCCTGCCCCCCCACCCCAACAAAGAAGGAGGAGGAGGAGGAGGAGGAGAAGGAGAGCCTCCCTTCGAGAGCCGGTCCAAGAAGAAGAAAAGAAAAAAAAACAGCGACGGAACAAGAGAGAAATCCGGCCCAAAAGGGGGGAAAAAGGAAAGGAAACAGGCCAGCCGCGTGGCTCCGGGACTTGCACAACACTGGCTCTTCGGCTTGAACAAGGGAGGCGAGCACAAGGGGGCGGGGGGGGGGAGTGTTCGGTCCTCCAAGGGGGCGGGCGGGAGGGCAGCGAGTCCCGCTTCCTAGAGTGGCAGGAAGCGAAAGGCTCCCAGGGAGGGAGGGACAGGGGGCCTTCTCTCCAAAAACAAGGCTCTCCTCTGTGGTTGCTGGAAAGGGGAGCAGGAAAAGAGAGAGACCCCCCCCAGAATAAGGAGGAAGAGGAGGAGGTGCGTTGTGCAATGGGGGGGGGGTTAGAGATGGGGGGAGATAGAGGCTGGTGGGGAGGGAGGGGTTAGGAGAAAGGGCTGTTGCTGACCCCCCCTCGCCGTTGGGTCTGGATGCAGAAGGAGGACTAAATTTGCCCCCAATCTCCTCCTCCCCCTCCTCCTTCACCCCCCAAGCAAGGAAAAAGGAAAAGCTTTTTAAGGCCGAACCGGGACAGGGAACGGTGGGGGGTGGAGGAGGTAATCCCCCCCATAAAAAAACAACCAGCCCCCCTCCTCCTCCTCCCCCCCCACTGACTGTTTGCAGGAAGGAGGGGAAAAGATCTGCCCCCAAAAAACAGGAGGAGGTTCCTGCAATAGGACGGGAGGGGCGGTGGGGGGGAGAGATGCAGATATGGGGAGGGGGGTCGGAGGAGAGGGGGGCACTGGGGATGGGAGGGGGTAAATGGAGAGGAAGAGGAGGAAGAGGGGGTCAGGCGAATCAAATGGGGGCTGTTAGGAAGGAAGGAGCCCCCACAAACACATCTTGGGCTCCGGGGGCAAAAAGAGTTCCCGTCCCCTCTAAGGACCCCCCCTCGCCAACCTCCCCCTCCTCCTTCCCTTTTCTCTCCCCCCATTTGGATTTGAGGGCCCGATCCATGGTGGGGGGAGAAAAAAGGCAGCGAGTGCCGACTTCCTAAAATAAGAAGGGGAAACGATTGTGGGCTCCTGTAAGAGTTGGTTGGGGGGTCCCCACAGACTCCCCCCCCAGCCCTTGGGAAGAGGCAACACCAGCTCCACCTGGCCAGAGGAATTTTCCCTTGTCCCCCTCACCTCCCTTGAGACATACTTGCCACCATCTTTGCTGCTTTTTATATCATTTTTATTTATTTATTTATTTATTTATTTATTTATTTATTTATTTATTTTACGGCTTCTATACCGCGCTGTCTTCCCGAAGGAACTCCGGGTGGTTATTGTTCCATTTTGTTTGTTGTGAACCACCCGGAGTTCCTTTGGAAGACGGGCGGTATAGAAATACAAATACAAATGATTGAAATAATTAATGGTGGGCCATAAAATGACAAATAAGAGAAAACAAATGAGAGGAAGTACTTTTTCCACCCAGAGGATCACTGGTCTGTGGAACTCCCTGCCAAAAGAAGAGGTGACAGCTGTCAGCCTTGACAGCTTTAAGAAAGGACTGGACAAGTTCATGGAGAACAAGGGTCTGCATGGCTATCATGATAGATGCTGAAGGACAACCTCCCAGGTTGGAGAGAGAGGCAGGAGATCTCTCAATGCCATTTGTGGGGGATTGTAAGCAGGTGAAGACATCTGCTTGGGAATACCCTGAAGCAAATGGTGAGCTGCTGTGTGAGACAGAATGCTGGGCTAGATGGGCTGTGGCCTGTTCCAGCAAGGCTGTTCTTCTCTTCTTAATACATGAAAGCATTTATATAGTATTTTTATGCCTCCTAGATATGTGAGGGCCCAGGCAAGTCCAAACTTCGGCCCTCCTGATGTGTTGGACCACAACTCCAAGAATTCTCAGCTTAGGTATCCTACGCAATAAGGTGGGGGATATGATAGCTAGGTTTAAATATTTGAAAGGATGTCATATTGAAGAGGGAACAGGTTTGTTTTCCATGGCTTCAGAGACTAGGACTCGGGGTAATGGTATCAAACAACAGGAAAATGGATTCCATTTGAACATTAGGAAGAACTTCATGACAGAGCTGTTTGGCAGTGGAATAATCTGCTGCCCCAAAGGAGGGTGGTGGAGTCTCCTTCTTTGGAGGTTTTTCAGCATATGCTGGCTGGCCAGCTGTCGAAAATATTGTGATGGGGTTAAGAACATAAGAACATAAGAAGAGCCATGCTGGGTCAGGCCAAAGGCCCATCTAGTCCAGCTTCCTGTATCTCAAAGTGGCCCCACCAGATGCTTTTGGAAGCGCATGAGACTAGATATCTGTCTCCTGATACCACTCCCCTGCATCTGGCCCTTGAAGTACCCTGGTTTTAAGCCTGGAGATTACACATCTCCATCATGGTTTGTAACCTGTGATGGACTTTTCCTCCAGGAATCTATCCAATCCCCTTTTGAAGGCATCCAAGCCAGATGCCATCACCACATCCTGTGGCAGGGAGTTCCATAGACTAACAACGCGCTGGGTGAAAAAATATTTTCTTTTGTCTGTTCTTACTCTCCCAGCCCTCAATTTGAGTGCATGTCCCCTAGTTCTGGTATTTTGTGAGAGGGAAAAGAGCTTCCCTCTATCCACTTTACTCATGCCCTGCATTATTTTGTACGTCTCAATCAGCATGGCGGAGGAGGGGTTGGACTGGATGGCCCTTGAGGTCACTTCCAACTCTTATGATTCTATGACTGTGGGAATTGAAGCCCAAAACATATGGCGGGCCGAAGTTTGGAAACTCCTGCGTGAGGCCCAAACCCCTAAGCAGAGTTGAGCCACCTTGGGTCTCTTTTAATGAGAAAAGCAGGGTAGCAATATTTGAAATAAATAGTTTGGGGTGATAAAACTGCAGGGGCTGTGGAACAATTTGCATCCGTTTCTTACCTAGAACCTCACGAGACCTTTCCCACCACGGAAGAGAACCATTTCCTCACAGATTGTCACAGGAGGAGTGGGATAAATCCCCTGGTTTTACTCAGGATATTCACTGGTGCCACAATGGGCCTCCTCACTGAGGCAGGTGGAGATGGGTCCACCCTGGAGTTGTGTCTCATTCTCCTGCCTCCTCCATGACAGTGCATTTGGTTTGTTACTTAATTTGAAATTCTGGGGGGTGGGGGTTGTGTTTATTTATATTTTGCAGGTAAGATGCTGTAGAGAAGAAATCAAAGAGGAGGACACCAGGCGCCAGAGGAAGAGGCTGAATATTTAGATGCAAAAGAGGATGTTGAGAATCAAACCAGAAGGAAGGAAGTTTAGAAGGAAAACAGATATATGTAAAGATGGACAAACCTATTACTTGTCAGGAGGAAGACCAAGCGGTTCCGAAAACATCCAAAGGGGAAGAAAGGAATGAGCATGTCAAGTGGGGGAAATCTTTTGCTAGCACCTCAACAATGTGTTCCCATAGGAAAATCCAACAAGGGGAGAAGCCATTAGAATGCCTGGAGTGTGGAAAGAGGTTCAGTCAAGCTGGAAACCTTGCTAGTCATCACAGAATGCACATAGATGAGAAGCCTTTTGAATGTCTGGAGTGTGGAAAGAGGTTCAGTCAAGCTGGAAACCTTGCTAGGCATCACAGGAGCCACACAGGCGAGAAGCCGTTTCATTGTATGGAGTGTGGAAAGAGGTTCACTGATTCTGGAGACCTTGCTAAGCATCACAGAGTCCACACAGGCGAGAAGCCATTTGAATGTCTGGAGTGTGGAAAGAGGTTCAGTGATTCTGGAAGCCTTGCTAAGCATCACAGAATGCACACAGGCGAGAAGCCATTTGAATGTCTGGAGTGTGGGAAGAGGTTCAGTAATTCTGGAAGCTTTGCTAAGCATCACAGAATCCACACAGGCGAGAAGCCTTTTGAATGTCTGGAGTGTGGAAAGAGGTTCAGTCAAGCTGGAAACCTTGCTAGTCATCACAGAATGCACACAGATAAGAAGCCTTTTGAATGTCTGGAGTGTGGAAAGAGGTTCAGTGATTCTGGAAGCCTTGTTAGGCATCACAGGACCCACACAGGCGAGAAGCCATTTGAATGTCTGGAATGTGGAAAGAGGTTCATTCATTCTGGAATCCTTGCTAGTCATCACAGAATCCACACAGGCGAGAAGCCGTTTGAATGTATGGAGTGTGGAAAGAGGTTCAGTCAAGCTGGAAACCTTGCTAGTCATCACAGAATGCACATAGATGAGAAGCCTTTTGAATGTCTGGAGTGTGGAAAGAGGTTCAGTCAAGCTGGAAACCTTGCTAGGCATCACAGGACCCACACAGGTGAAAAGCCGTTTGAATGTATGGAGTGTGGAAAGAGGTTCAGTCAAGCTGGAAACCTTGCTAGTCATCACAGAATGCACACAGGCGAAAAGCCATTTGAATGTCTGGAGTGTGGAAAGATGTTCAGTAAAGCTGGAAACCTTGCTAGCCATCACAGGACCCACAGAGGCGAAAAGCCATTTGAATGTCTGGAGTGTGGAAAGAGGTTCAGTCAAGCTGGAAACCTTGCTAGCCATCACAGGACCCACAGAGGCGAAAAGCCATTTGAATGTCTGGAGTGTGGAAAGAGGTTCAGTCAAGCTGGACACCTTGCTAGGCATTACATTACTCACAGGGATGATAAGCCATTGGGATGTTAGAATTGAGAAGCCTGTTTCTGTCATTCTGGTTACCCTTTGTGTCCTGAATAAGGTTCAAGGTACAAATTTTGACTTCCAAAACCCTCCACGGCTTGGGACCTGAGTACCTGACAGAGCAAATGTTCCAGAGGTCAACTGAGGCCCAACACACCAGAATATCTCAGGAGCTCTCACTTTGGGTGTCCACTCCCAGGGAGGTCCAGAAATTGATTACTCGAAACCGGACCATCTCTGAGGCCGCCCCTACACTTTGGAACAAACTGCTAAGTGAGATGTTTCAGAGAGGGTGGCCGTGTTTTTCAGGCAAAAATTTAAGAAACATAATACAAAACAAAGCAAAAGACACAAAACATGTGGCACCTTAAAGACTAACTTTCATATTTTAATGTAACTTTTTGTGGACACGTCCACTTCTGCAGACATACAGCAGGAGATCTTACAGTAAATAATGTCATGTATAATGATATAATTTGGTACAGCTTACATATGCTGATGTAACCCTATGTAACGTCCGATGCTGCAATATATTCTGTGATGGCTGGAAGAGTTGTATACAAGGGAGATGTTACAAGTGAGGTCTATCTGCTGGAAGTCAGATCACTTTACTCTGTCTGTTGCCATGTTAAACTCTCTTGCTGATGTAATTCTGTGTTGCATCCTTCGTATATATTGCAACTGAATTTCTAGTACACTGCCATGTGATTTTTACGTATACTCTCTTTGTGTGTGTGTGTGCGTGTCTGCGCGCGATATATATTTAAGTTCTGTTCTGGATGCGAGAAGCCATTTGAATGTCTGGAGTGTGGAAAGAGGTTCAGTGATTCTAGAAACCTTGCCAGCCATCACAGAACACAAGAACATAAGAAGAGCCCTGCTGGATCAGGCCAAAGACCCATCTGGTTCAGCTTCCTGCATGTCACAGTGGCCCCACCAGATGCGTCCGGGAGCGCACGAGGCTAGATATCTATCTCCTGATTCCACTCCCCTGCATCTGGCCCTTGAAGTACCCTTGTTTTAAGCCTGGAGATTACACACATCTCCATCATGGTTGTAACCCATGAGGCGGGGCAAGATGGCGGGTGGCAGCAGTAGCCTCTTGCTGCAGCACTGCACGTTTTCTTTTCTCTTAGTTTCTTCGTTCTTTTGTTATTTTATTTTCCTTTCTTTTGGCCCCGCACTCTCTCCGTGGTCTGGGGGGCCCGGGGAGTCTTTCCCTCCTCCTCCTCCACCTACCCGTTTTCCTACCGGAGGTTGCGATCTGCAGATGCCTGGCCCGGGTGCCAGCTTCTTCCTCCGCCGAGGTCCGGGCGTCTCGGCAGCCCTCCGGATCGCTTGCTGTGGGCCTTGGGGGCAGACGCTGCTGACCGGCTGACCAGCCATCGGGTCAAACCCTGGTGGACCTCCGTGGACCCCCTGTGGACTCCTCGTGGACTCTGTGAACCTCCCCTGCTGCCCTGCCTCATGGGGGCAGCTTGGCTTCAAGGCGGTGGATGCGGAGGTTTCCCGGGGGGCCCTCCCCAGGCCCGGAGAGCCGGCTTGAAGCTGGAGGCGGTGGCTTTGGTCAGCTTTCAAAAGATCGATGTGGCAACCGGAGCTTGGAGGCCACGACTGACGACGTCGCAGGAAGGAGCCCATTTGACTCTGAGGCTCACCGTTTGTCCTCTATTTTTTATTTTTATTCCTTTATATTATCTTTTCTATTATTTTATTTATTTTATTTTTATTTTTATTCCTTTATGTTATCCTATTGTTTTATTGTTTTTCATTATTTTCTTTTTATTTTATATTAGTTGCAAATTGTGTAAACTGTGTATCTGTATTCATTTTGTATCTCTTGTAGTTCTTTTGGTCACCATGGCGGCAGGGACTACAATTTCAGTGGTGTCTGGCCGTGGGAGGTACGCTCGGAGCGGGGGGATTAGTCGGGTAAGAACAACTCAGGTCAGGCAGTTGATGCCAGTTCCCTGTTCTGATCCCCTGCTCACCGCCACGTAACTGGGAGCCACTCTGCCAGCGCCCCCAGCCTGTCCTGCCTCCTCATTAATGCCAGGTTGGTTCAGAATAAGATCCCAATCATCCACGATGTTATCATGGATGAGAGAACTGACCTGGCATGTATCACCAAGACCATGGGTGGGCACAGGGGGGGGGGTTCTCTCTCCCCCCCGGGTTTCGGGTCCAGTGGGCAGGCGAGTCGGGGGGTGGCCATCATTTACAGGGAATCTCTTAATATTAGCAGATCTGCGGCATTGATGTGTCCCGGGTTAGAATGTCTTCACTTATAGGTAGCTCAGCAAGATAATTTTGGTATTGTGCTGGTGTACCGTGCTCCCCGCAACCCAGCACAATCCTTTCCAAAGATCTCGGAGTTGGTCTCGGCTGCCCTGTTGAAGTCCCCCCGCCTTTTGGTGGTTGGGGACTTCAACGTGCATGCCGAGGAGGAACTTTCTGGAGCTGCTCTGGAATTCATGGAATCCATGACTTCCATGAATCTATCTCAGCATGTTGTTTGCCCCACCAATAGTGCAGGCCATACCCTGGACCTAGTTTTTACCTCCACATCATCAGATTCCTATCTGAGGGTTGGAGGTATCTTACCCCTGCCTGTATCATGGTCAGATCATATGCTAAAATTTTCACTGTCGATCGCTGCCCTGCCCCGCAGGGAATGCTTTCCCCTTGTTTGGGTCCGCCCTGAAGGCTCCTGGACCCTGCACGGTTCATGGAGGCCTTCAGGGAGCTCACTGGCAGTCTGGCTGACGATCCAGTTGAAGCCCTGGTGGATAGGTGGTATGTGGGTGCCACTGGGGCTGTCGACCGGATCGCCCCCAAGTGCTTCCTCCGTTGTGGAGCTTGCTCCTTGCCGTGGTTCAAGGCCGAGCTGCGGGTGATGAAACATGAACATAGGAAGCTTGAATGCAGCTGGAGAACGGATCAGACAGCAGCGAATAAGGCTGTGCTTAAGCAGCTGACCAGCCGTTATGTTTATGCGATCAGGGACACTAGAACATCTCATGCCTCCCTGAGAATTGGTGAGGCCTCGAACCGCCAGGTGGAGTTGTTCTGGGTGGTTCGAGACCTCTCCAATCCTGGTCAGCCCAGGCCTCCTCCTAGTGAGTTCACTAGTGAGCAATTTGCAGCCTATTTTAGATCTAAAATTGAGGCCATCCGCACCGATCTGGACTCCAGTTGCCCTTAAACCCTCCTCTCTTATCCCTGGAGCCTCACCTCCTCAGTCTCCTCGCCTGGTCAAGTTTGGGCCTGTGTTATCAACGGAGGCCTCCAGGGCTATGGCTTATTGCCGGCCAGCGGCTTCCCCTTTCGACCCTTGCCCAGCTTGGCTCATTAAATCGGCCAGAGGGAGCATGCTGGAATGGGCTTTTCCCCACTTTCCTCGCTCCTTGATGCCTCTTGCCTGAGGGCTTTCACCCTCTTTTTTTGTTTATATTCCCGTTTTTAACTAGTTGTAAACTGCCCAGTGTTCCTTCTGGAAGATGGGCGGTATGAAAATGTAACAAATAAATAGTACACATGCATACACATGCATACACACATGTGCGTGCATGCGCACGCGCGCACACACACACACACACAAACAAGAGTCAGATATTAGATAGTGAAATATATGTATTAGATATGTATTAGGATGTATGAATAAAGTTCTATATGTGTTTAATTGACTTAACAATGGAGTCTGTAAAAAGTGCAACGTCACAGTGGCTCAGTATATAGTTTTTTTCTAATGGAGAGGTGTTCTACAGGTGTAAAGAATAAGCGGGGGTGTTCCTCCCTGTTGGTGCTCCTTGATTTGTCAGCTACCTTCGATGCCGTCATTCAAGGTCCTGGTTTTGATTTTCAAAGCCCTCCATGGCTTGGGACCAGAGTACCAGGTGGAGCGTATCTCCCAGAGGTCAACTGGGTCCAGACCCACGAGATTGGCGCAGGCGTGCTCACTGAGGGTGGCCACACCCAGAGAGGCGCGGAAATCGCGTACGCGTGACCGCACCTTTCCTGTGGTGGGACCCATGTTGTGGAACCATCTTCCCAGTGAGCTGCGCCTTGCAGGCCTTCAGGAAAGCCCTGAAAACCCATCTATTCAGGGAGGCCTTTGGTGACCTTTTCAGTTAATTTTTAATTTTCATTTATTTACTTTTATTCATTTTATTCATTTTATTTTATTTTATTTTATTTTGCTCGCCGCCAATGCCATCTCTTGTTGGGGGGGGTATGGTTCCTCCCTACTTTTATCACTCCCTGCTCATTTTTATGCTTGTCTTCCCTGTTCATTTTTATTGTTCACCGCCCCGAGTAACTATAGGAAGATGCAGCGGTATATAAATGCAACAAATAAATAATAAATAAATAAAAGCAAAGCAAAGTGTTGTGCTTATATACCGCCCAATACCACTTTAAATAGTCTCTGGGCGGTTTACAATTTTTTTAATTACACTGTGCAGGCTACACATTGACCCCCGACCTTGGACCGATGGACCCAAGAGTGGCACTAAAACATGGCTGCTCAAACCCAGATCTTACCAGCTTTATTCTCTGTTGTTCTACACACATTCTGGTCGTGTGGCGAGGCGGGCGAGGGGTTTTAACTCCTGTAAATCAGTGGTCCCCAACCCCCGGGCCGCGGACCGGTGCCGGTCCGTGGACCGGTTGGCACCGGGCCGCCTGGGGAGGCCGCGGAGGCTCCTCCCCTTTTCCTCCGCCGCCCTCCTCCTCCTCTTCTCTCCCGCGGGCAGCTGGATGCCGCGGCGCACGGGCGGGGTGGGGGAGCCCGGGGCTCCTGGGCAGGCGGGCCCTGCCTCCTCCTCCTGTCGGCGGCCCACGGCAGCCGCCCGGGTTCGGCTGCGACTCCGCGGCCGGCGGCGGGGCTCCCTGCCGCCGCCGCGGGCTCGGCGGTCCCGTGGCGCCCTCGGGCCGGAGACGCCACCCCCACCGGCCTCCCTCCCCTCCCCCTCCCGCTTGCCCGCCCGAAGGCCGCAGCCGGAGGCAAGCAGAGGTGCCCCCCACCCGGCCAGCGCCGTGCATGTGTGCCTCTTTTTTTCTGGAGGGGGAGGGGGTCTCAGGCCGGCCTGGGTCTTTTTCCCGCCGCCGCCAGTGTTGAGGTGGGCGGGGGCGGCGCAGGCCGGCCCGGTGTTTTCCCCGCCGCCGCCGCGCGACCCCCAGCAATCGCGCCGCCGCCGCCCGTGACCCCCGTCATCGCGCCCACCCTGCCCGCCATCGCCGCCACCATCGCCGCCCGCCGCCCCCGCTGCCGCGACCCCCGCACCGCGCCGCCACCGCCACCGCAACCCCCCCATCGCGCCCGCCCGCCATCGCGCCGCTGCGCGCGACCCCCGCCATCGCGCCCACCCTGCCCCACCATCGCGCCACCATCGCCACCGCCGCTGCTGCCGCGACCCCCGCCATCGCCCCGCCCGCCATGGCCGCGCGCGCCCCGCAGCGCCGCCGCCGCCGCCACTGCAACCCCGCCATCGCGCCCGCCCCGCCATCGCCCTTCGTCGCCGCGCCGCGGGAGCCCGCCATCGCCATCGCCGCGCGCGCGCTCCCCGCCATCGCCGTCGCCGCCGCCGCGCGACCCCCCCACCATCGCGCCCGCCCGCCATCGCCGCGTCGCCGCCGCCGCGACCCCCGCACCGCCCCGCCCCGCCCGCGCCGCCACCGCCCGCCGCGAACCCCCCGCCATCACCGCCACCGCCGCCGCGGGCCCCCGCCATCGCCACCGCCCCGCCATCGCCGCCGCCGCCGCCACGACCCCCCCCCCACAAGTGGGCCAGGGAAAAATTATCAAACATTTACTGGTCCCCGGTGATAAAAAGGTTGGGGAGCACTGCTGTAAATGACCCAGAGGAGTCATAGCATATAAAGGCATGAAATCCATCAGTAAAAAAATAAAAACATTCTTGAGGAGGCATGATTGGGGGGGAGGCAGCTTCCTTGGAGGGGGGCCCTCCCATCAGGGCAACCAAAACTACCCTTCTTCCTCTTTAACCAGGAGGCCAAGGGACCCTTACCTGGACGGACCTCCTTCCCAGAATGCCCAAAGGGATCCCCTCAGGCAGGGATCCCCCTCCTGGATTCAGTAGATCCAACTCTTTGTTGGGGGGAAATACGGAATCACCTCCACAAAGGATCCTGGCCATTGAAAAGGGAAAATCAAATTAATGACAGGAAGGCCAGGCTGGGATTTGGGTCAGTTGTGGCGACCATGACTGACTCCCTTCCGACCTCCGGCCCTCTTGAAGATCCCCCCACCCCCTCTACCAACAGGTCAGCCGAAAAGGGAGGCCGAGAGACGGGGTTTCTATCCAGGGACCAGGAGGCGGCCTTTTGTAGAGCCAATGGCCCTGAATGGCGCCTCCTGGACCAAAACACCGGGGGGGGGGGAATGCTCTGCAAAACAGCCAGGAGGAGTTTCTAGAAGGTTTTGATGGAGAAACGCCCCATGAAGGAAAGCCCCCCCCCGCTTCTCAGGCCCCTTGCCCACCATCCCCCTTGTTTCAGAAGAAGATTGTTCGGAAGCAAGATGCGAAAGGGAGAGAAGGGGGGGAATCGCCACACCTCTCCTGCAGTCGGTCCCTGGTTTTCTCTTTGAGAGGCACTTGGGGGTGGGAACCTCAGGGGGGTCCAGGATTTTCTGGCTACGTTCATAGTTTGGGTGCACCCATTCATTGAATCCCGGGGGGACTGGCCAGAGCAATGAGCCCTGGACTCCCCCTTCTGTCTTCCATTCTACGTCAGCTCTTTGCGGTGGGGGGCAGGAAAGGGGGTTTGGGTGGGACCTCGTGGGCTGGGCCTGTGTTACTTTTGAGGGCGGGCGGGCGGGAGAGAAGCCCTCTGTGCATGTGCAGAGAAGCAGGAGGCTTCGGGGCTCCTCCAAGGCATCCCCCCCTTGTGTGGGTCTGGACCCCTCCCTCCCTCCCTCCCCGGATAAAGTGGGCGATGATGAGACTGGGGGTTCAAGACCCTCCCTGGGCCAGGGACGCTTGACTGGGGGGGGGGCAGCAGGGAGGGTGGAAACGAGGGGGGGACACCACCCTCTCCTCCTTGGACCTCCTCTCCCTTCCCTCCCCAGCCCCCCCCACTTGTAGGTTGACCCCGCCAATACAAAAAGAAGCCACTCTGTGGGGCAGAGGATGAGATCCAGCCTGGGAGTCTCCGGAGGGGGGGAGTATATCCTGTTGGGGGGGGTCTGCAGACTTCGGACACCCCTCTCCTTCCCTCCCTCCCTGTCGAGCCCCCCCCACCCCTCCTCCGGAGATCCCCCTCCCACCATTCTCTCCCCCCTCTCCCCTCCCATGGAGTGGCCTCCCTTCCCCCCCCCGTGCTCCTCTTCTGGAGGGGGGGAATCTATTGCAGGAACAAGACAACCTTTTCCACCACCCCCTTAGTCCGGCCCTAAAAGCTGCTTCCACACTCCTTTTTCCTTGGCGGCTCCGATTTCTCCAAGGGGGGTGTTCATTGTTTCCCCATTCCTCCTCCATATCAAGGGGGGGGGAGAGAAAAGGAAGGAGGAGTGATGGGGGGCTTAGAGGGAGGGGGCAATTTGACGTCTCCTTCCCCCTCCGGACGCCCCAGTTTCTGTGGAGGGGTGCTTCTCTCCTGGGACCCTCCCTACGGATTTCATCAGCAAAGCCCCTTCCTCTTTCTTCCTTACCCCCCCCCCACGCCTTTCCTCCCCCAAGGTATCCCTTCTTCCCCCGCCCCCAATAGCAATGGCTCTCCCCCCCCAATTGCAGAGACCTCCTTCCTCCTCCTCCTCCTCCTTCTGGGGTGGGGGGGACCTCCTTTTGCTCTCCAGAGCCTTTTATTGGGGGGAGGGGAAAGCACTCCCTCCTCCCCTTCCCGGCTGCTCTAGGAAGGCAGTCTCTCGCTGCTGCTCTGCCCCCCCTTGGAGGACTGTGGGCGGTGGGGGCGTGCCCTCCTTTGTCTGCTCTCCTCCTCCACCTCCTCCTCCTCCTCCTCCTCCTCCGGCAATGTCCAGTCCCCGGTGCTGCCAGTGGGGGGGAGGGATCAAGAGGGGGGAAAACCTCCCCTGCCTCCCCCTAGAGACTCCCCTCCATTGCTCGGGCCAACCCCCCCCACCCCCAATGGCACGACCCCCCTCCTCCTCTCCCCCCACCCTCCACAAAAAGGGACGCCCAGAGGAGCGAGTGAGGATCCCTAGAGTGGCAGGGGAGGGGGGGGAAGGAAATGACCCCCCCCCCCGATTGTGGGATTGGGGGGAGGAGGAGCTGCTTTTGAAGAGGGCTATAATGAACACCCCCACCCCCTCCCCTCCGCATTTATGTTGGGGGGGGCTTCATAGGAAGGAAGGAGAGAACCTCCTGGGAGAGTACAAAGGGGGGGGGAGAGTGCAATGGGGGGAGGAGGGGAGCGTTGGAGAGGGGGGGGCTGGGCCCACGAGGGGGCAGTATTCGGTCCTCCAAGGGGGGGTGGGAGGGCAGCGAGTCCCGCTTCCTAGAGTGGCAGGAAACCCGAAATTTGCCCCCTTTGACCCCCGAACCTCCCCCCGCAAGGAAAAAGGAGGGAGGGAGAAGTTTTTTCGTAATCCCCCCCCCATAAAAAGGAACCAGCCCCCGTCCTCCCAAGGAGGTTCGTGCAAAAGGACGGGAGGGGTGGTGGGGGGAGAGATATGGGGAGGGGGGATCGGAGGAGGGGGGCACTGGGGACGGGAGGGGGGTTAAAATGGGCCTCCCTTTATGGGAGGGAGGAGGAGGAGGAGGAGGAAGAGGGGGCTTGGCGGATCAAATGGGTGTGTGTGTTAGAACATAACCTTGGTCATTGGTTGTTGGGATGAGCAGCTGGCCGGTGGAGTCTTCGGTGGGGAGGGGGGGCTTGCAAGCTCTGCTCCCTTCCTCCTCCCCCCATGTTCGGCGATGATTCTGTGCTCGTCCGGAGAGGCTGTGGTGGGGGGGGGGGTTAGTACACCGGAGTACTCCCCCCTGCTGGGAACCTGTGCCTGCTTGATTTGCCATCTGACGGAACACCTCTGTCATGGTGCCAAAGCACGGATCCACGCCACAGAGCTATTTGATTTCCTAGGATCTTTAAATGAGGTCCTACTCTGTAAAACATTTTCTGCCCACAGACACGTACTGATGGACCCAAGATTTCCCTGGTGTAATCTCTCTTGGTGCGAGTGGGGGGGGGAGAGATGATGAGACACTTTGGGAATGATCCAGCTCTCAAATGAGGAAAACCCATGAGGATCTATGGTTTGGTGGCATCCTTTTGGATCACTATAGAGAATGTGCTGGAGGACATCAGAACCTAAGAAGAGCCATCATGCTGGATCAGGCCAAGAAGGGCCCATCTAGTCCAGCTTCCTGTATCTCAAAGTGGCCCCACCAGATGCTTTTGGAAGCGCATGAGACTAGATATCTGTCTCCTGATAGCACTCCCCTGCATCTGGCCCTTGAAGTACCCCGGTTTTAAGCCTGGTGATTATTACACATCTCCATCATGGTTTGTAATCTGTGATGGACTTTTCCTCCAGGAATCTGTCCAATCCTCTTTTGAAGGCATCCAGGCCAGATGCCATCACCACCTCCTGTGGCAGGGAGTTTGACAGACTACCAACGCGATGGGTGAAAAAACATTTTCTTTTACATAAGAACATAAGAAGAGCCATGCTGGATCAGGCCAAAGGCCCATCTAGTCCAGCTTCCTGTATCTCACAGCGGCCCCACCAGATGCGTTTGGGAGCGCATGAGACTAGATTTTGTCAGGTCTTACTCTCCCAGCCCTCAATTGGAGTGGATGTCCCCTAGTTCTGGTATTTTGTGAGAGGGAGAAGAGCGTCCCTCTATCCACTTTACTCATACCCTGCATTATTTTGTACGTCTCAATCATATCCCCCCTCAGGCACCTTTTTCCAGACTAAGGTGCCCCAAATGTTTTAGCCTTTCCTCATAAGGGAGGTGCCCCAGCCCAGTAATCATTTTAGTCGCTCTGTTCTGCATCTTTTCCAGTTCCACTATGTCTTTCTTGAGATGCGGTGACCAGAATTGTACACAATACTTCAGGTGCGGCCTTAGTATTGTTTTGTATAATGGGATTATAATGTTGGCTGTTTTATTTTCAATCCCCCTTTTGATAATCCCTAGCATGGAATTGGCCTTCTTCACCGCTGCCACACATTGGGGAGACACCTTCATGGAGCTGTCCACCAACACACCAAGATCTCTTTCCTGATCCGTCACAGATAACTCAGAGCCCATGAGTTGATAGATAAAGTTTTGATTTCTTGCCCCAATATGCATTACTTTACATTTGGCTACATTAAAATGCATTTGCCATTTCGCAGCCCATTCCCCCAGTTTGGAAAGATCCTTCTGGAGCTCTTCACAATCTTCTCTGGTTTTTACCACATGGGAAAGTTTTGTGTCATCTGCAAACTTGGCCACCTCACTGATTATCCCTGTCTCCAGGTCATTTATAAACAGATTGAAAAGCACCGGTCCCAGGACAGATCCCTGGGGCACACCGCTTTTCACTTCTCTCCATTGTGAAAATTTCCCATTGACACCTACTCTTTGTTTCCTGGATCTCAACCAGTACTCAGTCCATAAGAGGACCTGCCCTCTTATCCCCTGACTGTGCAATTTTCTCAGGAGCCTCTGGTGAGGGACTGTGCCAAAAGCCTTTTGAAAATCCAGATAGACTATATCCACCAGTTCACCCAAAACCACAGGCCTGTTGACCTTTTCAAATCTATGTGTTTTAAGATTTTCTCTTGGATGAGGCTTTCCACCATCTTCCCTGGGACAGATGTAAGGCTAAATGGCCTGTAGTTTCCCGGTTCCCCCCTCCTTCCTTTTTTAAAATTTGGTGTGACATCTGCTATCCTTCAGTCATCCGGCACTGTGGCCGTTTTAAGAGACAAGTTGCATAT
Source organism: Phrynocephalus forsythii (assembly GCA_029282475.1). Classification (NCBI taxonomy): domain Eukaryota; kingdom Metazoa; phylum Chordata; class Lepidosauria; order Squamata; family Agamidae; genus Phrynocephalus; species Phrynocephalus forsythii. The sequence continues at coordinate 2,234 of JAPFRF010000567.1, read as the reverse complement.
TACCATTAATAAATCTGCAATTTCATTTCTCAGTTCCCTAATAACCCTTGGGTGGATGCCATCTGGGCCCGTTGAAGGAATGAAGCTTTATATAGGGAGGTGGGTTGCAGAATGGACTCACCTCCTTTGGAGGGGTCAAGATTGTGCAGGAATTCTCTCCCCCCCCTCAAGTGTAGGGGGACAGACGGTAAAGAAGGAAAGGGGTTAAAAGTTCCTCCCCCCCCCCAGGTTTCCTTGTCCTGAGCCAAAATCTGAGCCCTGGGTCTCTCCTGGGTCCCAATCCATCTCTCTCTCTCTCTCTCTCTCTCTCTCTCTCTCTCTCTGTCCCCTGCTCCTCTGCCCATGTGCAGAGGGCTTTCCCACCCACCTACACAGGGCCCTTTTCTCTCTCTCTCTCCAGCCCTTCTCTCAGAAGCCCCGTGGGGCAGCTGATGGGATGCCCCTCCCAAAAAAAGCCTCCCCTGCCCCATCTGAGAACTGATGGAGAAGGCTGGAGATGGGCCCTGATGAATTTGGAATCAGTCGTCACACAATATATTGTACCATAATACAATATGAAGCTAATCAGGGTCAGGCCTGGTTAGACTTTGGATGGGCGGCCACCAGGGAATAGCAGGTGCTGTAGGCGCCTGGAGTAGGAACAGACAAACCACTCCAGGAGTCCTGCCAAGAAAAACTCCATGGACATGGGGTCACAAAGAGTCCGTCATGACTCAACACACACACACACACACACACACACACACACACATACAATAATACCATATCTAATTATACAAGATAGTCAGAACTGAGAGAGATTGTGAGGGGCTCCAGAGGGATCTCTTGACACTGGGTGGAGTGGGAAAAGCAGTGGCAACTGAGCTTCAACTCAATTACATTTATAAACTGATGGGATCTGAACTCTCTCAAACAAACCAGGAAAGGGACCTTGGTGTCCTGGTGGACAGCTCAAGGAAGGTGTCAACACAGTGTGCCGCAGCAGTGAAAAAAGCCAACTCGAAAACAAGTCAGCAAGTGCCATTTTGCCTCTTTATAAATCTGTGGTGAGGCTCCATCTGGAGTCTTGTGTCCAGTTCTGGTCACCATCCCTCCAGGAGGATACTATAGAAATGGGAAAAGTACAGAGGAAAAGGGCAACCAGAATGATTCGGGGACTGGAACACCTTCCTTACCATCTGAGGCTGCAATGGCTGGGCCTCTTCACTCTTGAATGAGGGGGCCGAAGAGGTGACCTGATTGAAGTTTATAAAATCATACTCGGAATGGACAAATAGATTAGGAAAAGCTGTTTTCCCTATTGCACAACACTCGAACTAGGGGGCACTCCATGAAACTTTTGGGTGCTAGATCTCAAACAAATGAGAGAAAGTACATTTTCACCATGAGGATCACTGATCTGTGGAACTCCCTGCCAGAAGAAGTGGTGACAGTTGTCAGCCTTGACAGCTTTAAAAAAGGAATGAACAGGTTCGTGGAGAACAAGGGTATTGATGGCTATCATAGTGGATGCCTAAGGACAAACTCCGGGTTGGAGAGAGAGGCAGGAAATCTCTCGATGCCATTTGTGGGGAATCGTAAGCAGGTGAAGACATCTGCTTGGGAATACCCTGAAGCAAATGGTGAGCCACTGTGTGAGACAGAAGGCTGGAATGGAAGGGCTGTAGCCTGTTCCAACAAGACTGTTCTTATATCCTTAATACGTTAAAGCATTAATACAGTATTTTAAGCCTCCTAGATACGGGAGACCCAAACCACTAAGCAGAGTTGAGCCACCCTGAATCTCTTTTAAGGAGAAAAGCAGGGTAGCAATATCTGAAATAAATAGTTTGGGGTGATTAAACTGCAGGAGGCTGTGGAACAATTTGCATCCATTCTTACCCAGAACCTCACAAGACCTTTCCCAGCATGGAAGAGAACCGTTTCCTCACAGATTGTCACAGGAGGAATATAATAAATCCCCTGGTGTTCCTCAGGACATTCACTGTGTCTCCTTCTCCGGCCTCCTCCATGGCAAACCAGTGGGTTTGTTACTTGATTTGGGACTCCATTTTTTATGGATGCTTATATTTTGCAGGTAAGACACTATACAGAATAAAAGAGGAGGCCTCCAAGCGTGAGAGGAAGAGGTTGAATATTCAGATGCAAAAGAGGGTGTTGAGAATCAAACCAGAAGGAAGAAGCTTAGAAGGAAAACAGATAGATGTAAAGATGGACAAATCTATTGCTTGTCA